>JAADVT010000752.1:0-15989 GCA_023335895.1 Pythium rishiriense
ACGCGCCGTACGTATCTGCGGATAGACCGTCTGGTGGCGGCGACAAACTGACTGGTCCATTGAGGGCTCTGGGTTCTTCACGCAGCTGCCTCGTTTGGGATTCAAAAGAGGAGGCACAGTTTTAGCCAATCAACGAACTGTAAATTTGATTTATACCCAGTCACAAGCAACCAAAAGGACTCTGTGGGACTCATTTTTTTATGAAGCCATGTGAGGAAACGGGGGGATGTAGCCATTCTCCACGGGGGATCGTTGCGATTCAAGTGGCGCTCGTCTTGCATGGTCTGGTGAAGGAGCTCAGTCGCATCGTCACGCATACCGTATCACGGACGAAATGGCTTCCCCCTTGGCGTCTAGCCAAGTCCATTTGTACCACATCCCTGGCGGTAAATGGAATAGTGTTGTCTCAGATCGAGCATCCACGCCACCACACGACGTGAACGGATCGGTGACCAAAGTCGGGTGAGTTCGTAGGTCTCTTAGTGTGTATGGACCACACGCTGGACTTGCGAGGGGCGTCCGGACAAACCGCGCGCGCCTTCCGCCACGATGGTCCACTGTACTGAGTTTACCGGATCCGATTGGATGTTGATGGATGTTTGGGGATGTTGACGGACGCCTCGTTTTGCGTTTTGATCAGGAAACAGCACCCGACGGACGACAATGGAGGCGCCGGGCGTGCTGGTCGCGCCGCCGCCCGAGCAGACCGAGTTCGCGTCGTTTGACGACGCCAGGGTCTATCTCACGAGATACTTTTCACAGACAAACCAGGTACGGTCTCCGCTAGTTTCAAAAATGGGAGCGAACGGGGAGATTGATCCCCACATGTGCGACGATTAGGACATGTACACGAGGTCGACCAGGAGTATTGGCACCAAGCTCCGCGAGCTCGCGAAGCGAAAGACGGCGCGCAGCGACCCGACCCAGCCTGGTGGAAAGCTCCAGTAGGAATTCCCGGAGCACACACACGACCAGCCGTACACGGTGTTGTTCAAGTGCGTCTACGACACGAGATACAAGAAGCGGAAGAGAGCCGCGCCCACCACGGCCGGGGACGCTCCAGAGGATGGTGGTGACGACGACGCGTGTCAGGCATCGGTGCGTATCTGTTTTTTTTTTTTTTTTTTTTTTTGGTGCCATCGGTTGACAATCTCTCTCAACGCTCGTGTAGCTGAGTCTGTGCCTCCGTAAGGTCGACGACGTGTGGGTCGTGGTCATTTCCAAGTTCAGGGGCCATCACAGTCATCCTCCAGACCCGGTGATCTCTCAGACACATCCAGCAGAGACGGCAGCAACGGCTATACCCCAGCCGCTATCAATGGAGACGCTCTAGGTCGCGTTTAGTACGACCGTTGATGAACTACAGACCGTGTTCGGCCAACTCGCACCTCAAGAGTTGGCGAACGCGTTGGTGGGTCTTCGTGTGTATATTGGGGCCATCCGATCTCAAGGAAGCCGTGTACCGGAGCTGAGCGCGCGTGGTGAGGACCGCAACAACACCCACAATGAAGATGGCAAACAGGACGATGCCGGTGGTGACGATGGGAGATCCGACCGTGACAATGATAGTGAGGATGGCTCAGATGGACACAACTCGGACACTCACCAGCTCCATGGCAGAAGACTCTTGTCTCCTGTGGATATCTCACCATCCACGGTACGTGGAATCTTGTCTCTCGATGGAACTACTATTCTATACTCACTGCCTACCCAAGCAGGTGGACATGGTTGCCAGCGGCGGACCGACAAGTGAACTCACGCGCCATGCGATCCAAGCGGCGATCGACGCTCTTTTTTCTTCGACGGCGACTCGTGACCACTTTTGTATGGTACCCATGACACGTACTCGGGAGGACGGACTGCATTCATTCCTTTCGCGACAGGACCAAAGCTGCCGGTGGCTGCTTTTCCCGCTTTTACTCGATAACGAAAGGAGGTGGGCAGGAGTCGCCGTTGACTGCGAGGAAGATATCGTGTGGGTGTTTGAGCCCCACGGGACCATGATTTACCAAGTACGGGGTTTTGCGTTGGAGCACATCATCCGCCCCGTCGGGCGGCCTCTGTGTCGAAAGGAATTCGAGTTCAGCGGAGCTCCACGCGACAATTTTGACAGTGGCGTGTACTTGTTGATGTTTTTCGAGGCGTTGGTGTTCGAGCTCGATTTATCTTGTATTGATCGCCACGTGGTTAGTCGCTACAGACGAAGGTACGCAGCTTTCTTCTAGGGAGTATCCTGTCAATGAAAGTCCCCATTCGATCCCTTTTCTATTATATGAGTGATATGTAATAATCTGAGGACTACGTGAAATGACGGGTCAGCACCAAAGACCATTGACGAGACAGTCGCGCGGTCGCAAGCCATTGAGCGGCAAGCGCTCGCTTCGACCATACTCAGCGTCGACATGTACTGGAGTCGTTGGGGGTAGCGCATTGGCGTTTTGTGAGACTTGTACGTGGCAAAATTTGGTACCCATCCTGCTGAGTTCTTTTCCTCCATTATGCTTATCGAAGCTCATCGTGTAATAAGCTGTGCGGCATTCCCAGCCTCAAAAACCTCAGCTCCAAAGCAAATGGCGTACCACAGGGGTCGCCGCGAATTCGAGCACGAGCGACGCCACGGGTGCGTCCATGGACTTGATGGTTTCCACTGTCGAGCCAATAGATAGAAACGCGAGCCGCGTGCGGATCGGCAGGGGCTCCACTCGGATGACACAGTTTTCGTACCGCGTCGTGAGCGCTTCTCGCCGCGCTGCGTACTCGCTGTCCTCTTCTTCGGCATCATTGCCGCGGCGCCCGATTCGATCAAGGTCGACGACCTCAAGATAACGGCTTGTGCGTAGGATCTCGTCGAGATAAATGAGCCCTCGAGCGCCAATGTGGCACTTTTTGAGCTGTAGATGGCGCAGCCGCAGCTCAGGAACGGCGTGGTAGAGTTCGGCCAGCTGTGCCGCGCTTCGCACACCCAGCCCGTTGCAGTTGAGCGTCATGGACCGGAGCTCGGCTCCACGGCCCACTATGAGAAGCATGATCAGCTCTTGTATGCTTGTGAGACGGCATGCTTCCAGGTTGAGATGCGAGATACGCGGGCAGAAGGTTGGGAGACGAGCGACAATGTCGCTCACGTCGAGGCCGTGCAGCGACAGTCGGCGCAGCTCTGTGCCGACAACTGCGAGCAATTGATAGAGTGGCGCGTTCACACGCATGTTGTCCAGGACGAGCGACTCAAAGCGTGGTTGGTGGCAAAGGATGGTGGCCCCCGCGATCTCGAGTGTTGCCAGGTTTTCGCGCTTGACCCATCGGGAAGCGGGCGTGCAGTCCTCAACCACCACGAGCGCATACCCGTTCGGAGCCATCGCACGCACCGGATACTGGACAGTCGGATCCAGAATGTCCGCGGTCGCGCTGTCATCGCTTGGTGCCAAGTGGCTAGCTGCGGCCGTGCTTACACGGCACGAAACGGGTATTTGCTGGTCCAGAGCTCTGCGAACGAGCACCAAGTGCTCGATGTAGAGAAGCTCGACACGGTGACGAAAGCAGGTCGAGTCTTGTGGGTAGAAAGGGTTGCCGGAGATGTCGAGCTCGCTCTCGATTTCAGTGCCTTGCCTCGACAGCATGATCGAAGCGATCCATGTCCAGCATTCTTCGCGCGAGTCCGAGTCGAACACCGACAGTGTGCGTGAGAGCGAGAGCCGTCGCAGCGGGCGCGTCTTGGCCTCGAGCGCCTCGGAAAGGGCCCGGTAGTATCGTGGGTCTAGTGAGTTGTGGGCGAGCGAGACGCTCACGGGCGATCGGTGGCCCGTCGTCGGCGAGAACACGCTCTGTAAGACTGCTTTGACCGCGTCGACCGTGAGCATGCTGTCCGCGAGCGCCAGCGCGTTTTCCAGCCGCACGCCTCGTACCTCATGGCGGTCGAGCAGCGTCGCGAGCGTCTTGAGCGCATCGGGCAAGAGCCCGTTGTGCGAGAGGTCGAGCCGTTCGAGTGACCGGAGATCCACGAGCGAGAGCTGCTGTGATGCGCGTTTGGCCTCACTCAGTACTTCGTCGAGCATCCCGATCGTGTGCGAGGACAGTCGGCATCGAGACAGCACCACGCCCACCACGAGGGGCGGCACGCCTGACGATCTCTCCATCTTTAGAAACTCACTCAGCAGTGGACACACGAGCGCGTCGATTTTGACGCCCGTCCAGTCGAGCAGCACGCGGACGCCGCCGTTTGTCGGTTCATACACAAAGCGTATGAAGCGCTGCACGTCCGGATCGCTCTCGCGCAGAGGCAGCGCCATCATGCGCGACGTCAGCACGCGCGTCCACAGCGCCGCCCTCGCGGTCGCCGACAAGTCGGCGCTTGTGGCCGCATGGAGCCGCGCGACCGCCGCCAGCGCGGCCTGGAGCTTGGCCAACCCGCCGTTTTTGAGAGTGTGGAGATGCACCACGAGCCACGGCGACGATGCGGCCTCGAGTTGGCTCTCGACTTCGACGCTCAGCGCGCCCGCGAGCGGGAGCTCCGTGTCGCGCAGGGCGGCGGCGACCTCCGTCATCGTTCTGTCGTCAACTGTTTTCCACGTTGGAGAGCTCGTGGAATACGAGTGTACCCAAATCATGGTACACTCAAGTGGGCGTTGACATAGTTGGCTACCATATGTGATTTATATGGAGGCATTTGAGAACATTTGATGCCCAGATTTGAGAATGCTGGAGAGGGCGGGGGACGCAATGCTCTGTGTGCACACCCACACCAGTCCCTTTTGCCCTGTTGTTGTTGCATATTAAATGACATTGGCTGGAGCTCCACGACTGTCGATGGCTTCGAGTGCAGGCTGCCCGTCGAGGAAACGATCGAGATTCACGGACTCGTGTTCGCCGTCGAAGAGCTTGCACAGATTCCGGATCGCGCCCACTTTTTCGACCACATTGAGGTCGCGCATTTGGAACCGTTCTTGACCATTGATAAACTCGGACTGAGTCAGCTTTGGGCACGTAACGAGGAGATTGATCAGGCGAGAAATGTCGAAAAGATTCGCCGAGAGTTTATGAAGCTCTGAGGCAACAGCGACAATGAGGTGCCCCACTGCAGACTCTCCCATGGTAGAACTACCACCCACCCATTGTAAGAGTAGAGCCAACGCGATCGAAACGTTTGCTCGAACGACCCCACATGAGCAAACCGGCCGACGTGTGGATCGCACAGCAAGCCTGGAGAGTAGGCTGTCAGGATTTAGTGCTTGGCGCCTCGTTCGATTTCGCTTGGAAAGGAGATTCGCGATAGAAATACGGATGAATTAAACTTGAGCTTGCACCACAGACCGCTGCGTCTACCGTTTTTCTCCATTTTCATGTTCATGAGGCTGCAACGATAATTTATCTAGGCGCGTGAACGACATCGTGTTCTTGCACAGGTTCAGCTCAATCTCTCTTACCGCTCGTTCACGTGCGCATTCACAAACTGGCGACTAAATCTGGGATTTGATGCGGGCGAGCCAACACCACGACTCAGCGCTTCCACTGCTGTCTACAACTGATTGGATCACACCAACGAGAGACAGGCGACGTCGAATAGCGTTGCGTCACGATCGAGACATTCGGCGTTCGTGTGCATGTGGCTGGCAAGGGGCGGCGTCGAGTCGAGCGATATGCTGGTCACGTCACCTCTTTGTCCTCCAAACTCTGGTTCGCGACCACCAGGGCTCTGTACACCCACACAACACTACACAGCACAGAGGGTATGATACATTCCCCGCGATTGCGTTCGTCCTTGGGAAGATGCGGCTTGTGGACGACACGCACGACGGCAGCGCCGCTCGCTTTATCGACACCCGCCCACTCAGCAGTGAGCAACATCTACCGAAGTCCATGGCAGGGGAGGAAGTCAACGAGTAACTCGGGACATTCCTTTTTTTCACCATCTCACCGTATGTACCCCATTCATGGTACATGTTGAAGTATCCAAAGATATGCCTCCCAAATCCAATATCCGATTTCGTAGATCTGAATGACCATCACTCCGGTTTCCCCTGGCCGGCGAGTTCCAACTTTTCCGCCCCCACCATTTCCCCTTTTTCGAGGGCTTCCACCTCCATCAACAACTATGGACACCAACGCTCGCGGCCACAAGCTACTCGACGCCCAGCCCGCGACGTCCACCCCCACTATCACCAGTGGCCTGGAATACGACGATTCGCCTTCGTCCTCCTCCTTCACCAGCGCCTCGTCGGCCTCGTCGGCGTCGCTGCGCAGCCGTCTCCACGATCTGATCCTGAACCCCAACTACAATTTCGTGAGCGTGACCCACGACGCGAGTGGCGGTCGCGAGCGGTTGTCGGTGTACAAGACTGCGTCGTTGCTGGGCTCATACGCCGAGCGCCCGGCGGCGACCGACGCCCAGCTCAAGACTCTCGAGGACACGGTGTCGGCCGCGCACCGCCGGCTCACGCACACGGGCGACGAGCTCCACCACGTGCAGCAGCGGCTCACGCTCATCTGCGCGGACGGCAACGCGCTTAGCGAGCGGGTCGCGACGGCCGCCACGGACATCCGCCACGTGCAGTTGCAGCTCGTCCAAATGGAGAAGGAGTTGGAGCGGGTGAAAGACGGCTTCCGCGCCGAGATGCGCTTTGTGTACGACAAGATCGAGAAGAAGGACAAGGCCCACAACGCGCGGCTCCGCCAGATCGAAGCGCTGGTTGGGCTGTTCGACGCGACGCTTTGACCGGCGCGTCGATCCGTTGGTTGGCCGACGCCATCGCCTTTTTTATTCTTCCTGTTGTCGCGTTTATTCATGGCGTAGCGCGCGCTCGCATTCTCGTGTAGCCAGCGCGTCAGTGCGTTCATTTGATATTCCCACTAATGGAGGTCTGACGTCTTGCAGGCGAGTCGCCGCAGTTGACCATCCACAACATTCCACACAAGTGCAGTGAGGAGAAAAATGGCTTTTCGTGAAGTTTATTTGGCAAATCAAACAGCTCGTAGGCCGAAGCAGCGAGTGAGGAAGAGTCCCTTCAGCGCCAGTCGGGGTCGATTGACTTCCTCCCTCTCCACAGACCACCAACACTGTTATGGCCTGTACGTGCCAGCGCCTCGCGGCGGCCTCGGCGCCAGCTCAAGTCGCACACCTCCACGCGCCTCGCGACGCCGTATCCCTGGAAGACTTGGCGTTGCGAGGGAGCTCACAAGGGTGAAGAAGCGGCTCAAGGTTCTAGAACAAACGGAGAGCCAATGCCTGTACCCCGTCGAGGCACTCGGCGTTGGGTCACAACTGCAGAGCGTAGCCCCAGTAAATCCATCAGACACCCGGAGAAGCTGGACGGATACGTCGGTCAAAACCTCGAACAATGCCACCAGAGAGGAACTACAAGACAGCGAAGCATCTGTCGATGAGCCTATGGAGACACAGCGTGGCGAAACCGAAGAGCCCTATGAGACCCAAGTTGACCTTGTCGAAGAGTGTTTTGGCTTCCCGAAGGCACGAAGACAGCTCCGCTGGAGCCGTCGACGAAACTCGCGCAGGAGAAGCCGTTGCTGGTGGCGCTACTTGACGAGTCGAACGAGTCAGAAGCAGAGGATGTGGTGGCGTGCGATGAGCAGGAGGCGCCTCCAGCGAATAATCCAGTCCTCGTTTGCACTCACAGTTCCATGGCAACGACAAGTGTGCGACGAAAGGCTCCGCTCTCCATCCAAGCTCGCTCGGATCGAGCTGATCGATTGGTGCAGCTGCTGCGTCTGTCCGCGAAATGCTCGAAGGAAGTGCGCGCCAACAGCTACGTGAGGAATCACTTCTTTGCACAGTGTGAGTCTCTAACACAGTGGTTGGTCTCTTGAAAATCTCGTGGTCACTTTCCTTCCTTCCAAGAGGCCGAGGCCGTACGTCCCAGAGAAAATTCAGTGAAAGTCTCGGTGAAACAAGCGTGGTCGGGCTTCCTACCAATCACCACTTTGGAATTCGACAATGGCCGCTGCTCCAACTAGCCTGACGCGCCTTCTACGCGAGTGTGTGGCGCTCCAATGGGCGTTCAACTGTGTCGTTCAATCACTGCAGCCCGAAGACGTCATGAACCTCGTCATCGCGGCGCTCGAACACGGTGGTGACCGCTTCTACGAGCTCTAACACTGGCTGATGGACGGTGACTTGCCGTGCCGCACGCTGAAGTCGCCAGACAGGAGTTACTTGAACGAAGCGATTATTCTCAATTGCTGGAAGGCTGCTGAAGTGCTGAGCCTTCGCGTGCTACGGCTCGGACCTCACACGATCGAGTGGCACGCCCACCATGCTGCGGTACCTCAAGCAGACGGCGCGCTGCGCCGTGTCTTGATCGCCGTCACGCAGTCTAAACTCTTCCGCCTGGACGTTCGAACGATAGCCGCAGTAGCAGCCAGGGTTGATGCTGAGTCACTACGAAGTATGCTGATTCACTACCGCATCATGTACCTCAATGGACCAGTGGCCGATACCGTGATATGCTGTGAAGATCCAAGCGCCGTTGCTTTCAGCGTCCCAATTGACATGACGCGACACCCCATAGCGGACTGGGCCGTCTCGCATTGGTATGGTTGTCCAGACTGCAAGCCATATTATTGTCGAAGCTCGAGACGACATCTTTTGGACGCGTTTGTGCGCCGCGGCGATCTCGGGATGCTCGAGAAACTGCGTGCATTGGGCGGCGCAGATAGTATATGGCATGTGCCATCGTTGATTGAGAAGGCAGCGCAATACGGCCAGCTCGATGTCATCGAGTGGGTCCACCACACGTGTCAATGCTCCATCAACCCGGCTCTGTTCACGAGAGCAGCGCAGAGCGGCCAGTTACCGGTCCTCGAGTGGTTGTGGGCTCGCCACGACATGCGAGACACACACGTCAATTTTCTCGAAGACGCTGCGTGGCACGGCCGCCTGGACGTACTGCGATGGCTCCGAAACCGTTTGAACCAAACGACTTGGACCCGCCACGAATCCATGGCCGTGGCTGCGGCTTGCGGTCGTACGCTATTTCCACGAAGAATGTGGCCGTAGCCGTCTTGACCCAGCGTTGTTGAAACGCCTGGTTGAGTCCACAAGTGTTGCGTTCGTCAATTACGTGTTGGCTCGAGTCGACCCTGGGGCTGTGGATGGTGAAATACTGCTGAAGATTGCCTGTGCGCATTCCAATCTCGACGTCGTGAAGTGTCTTGTGCTCCAGCACGGGTACTGGAGCCGAAGGGCCTTTCGTGATGCCATCAAGTCTTCGAACACGTATGGCCTCAAGAACTGTCAATTTCTCTACTCCCGCGCAAAAGAGCGGGCTCACTGCTTGAACACGTCGTTGGCGGCTCAGATGGACTTCAGTGACATCGGTATTCTCGGTGTAGCGACGAAAAGCGACAAATCGACAGCACAGTGGCTTGCCGAATGCGTCCCTGAAGTCGACGATGGTGAGACACTGTCCGAGTTGTCAATTTTCTTTAGGAACTGCCTCGAAAAGTCGTCCACTACCCTGGCGTTTATGCTAGCGTGCGTCCGCGCCAGACCGACGCAGTGTCTGGCGCTCGAGTGGCTGCCAGTGTGGGCCGTGAGAGGTGGATGCTTTGCACTCTTTTCGGAGCTGATTGACATGGGCCACCCGTCTACGGCCTCGCCAGATGTGTACTCTGCAATTACCGAGCGCTCAGGCTGCTTTGGTAGTCTGCGCGATTCCCGGTTCATGATGAAGCTTTTGGAAACGCACGGAATCGTCAGACTGCAGTGCATCGTGCCGTGGGCTGGGTCCATCGGCGCCGTGTACGTGCTGGAATATATCCACTGCCGATGGAACGACGGGATGCGAACGTTGGGCAGCGCGGAGGTACTGGACACGGCACTCGAGGCAACTCGCCACGGCCACACGTGTGTGCTCCAGTGGCTCTATGACCACGGGATGTTGAGAACTCAAGACGGCAACCTCGTCCGTGAGGCCGTACGGCATGACCGGTCCTAGTGTCTGTGCTGGTTCGTCGAGACGCTGGACATGCCCGCGAGCGTGCTCAGTGAGGCACTGGAGTCGGCGCTGGAGCTGCGCAGCGCTCGTGTCGTGCGCTGGCTCACGCAACATGGTACGTCGCGCCAAGCGCATAATAGCGGTCTCTCCGACGCGGTAGGTGCCCCCATGGCTGGGATACGTTGAAGTGGAAATACATATCGTCTGTATCCGAGCGCTTTGCGTCAAGTATCTACCACGCGACGTCAGTGAACAGGCCAAGCGCGAGGCGACAATCTCGTATTCTTCTGGGCTTTTGGCTGCGGCTGCTCAAGGAATCGGACATGGACAGTGAGTCAGGGTTTGAGGTCCAGATCGAGGGCCGGCCATCCATTCGAATTGGCGGTCGGAAAGGCATTGACACCTCTAACGGCGGTACTGTGGCGGGGGGTTCCGAGACATCCGACGCACAGCGTGTCTCGCGGAAGCCGAAACAATGCTCCGAATCGCAGTGTACACACCACGGCATTCCTCACGGTTCCATGTGGCGCCCGGCTAATTTTGGCGCTGGCCCGCGCCGCCACGTTGCATCGATCCATCTCGGAAGACGGCATGTCGCTGGTCAAGAGCGTGGACGTCGTGGCGCGTGCGCCGTCGACCGCGTGGTGGTGCTCGTCGGACATTGCGCAGCGCGTCCAGGAATTCGTGGACACGTCGCCGCGGTGTGCGCTCGGCCCGGCGCTTCGCCGCGACCACGTTTTCCTCACTCAGCGGCTTCTTGCTGCGACGCGCGCCAGCGGCCAGACCATCCAAGCGTGTGCGATCCACAGGTCGCTTGAGTCGGCAGCTCAGTGCGGTAGTGTGCGTGTCGTCCAGTGGATCGTGACCCACGAGCCAGCGCTGGTGGGGGAAGCTCGGCTCATGGACAAGGCCGCAGCGGGCGACCAGCTCCAGCTGCTCCAGTGGCTCCATGGCCACATTGGATCCAGTTCATTGTTTTTATCGTCAGCTGTGAGCTGTTCTTCCGACGCGATGGACGACGCGGCGACCAACGGATTTTTGGCGGTCGTACAATGGCTCCATCATCACCATCCACTCGCTGGGTGTACGACACGAGCCATGGACGGCGCGGCCTCGAACGGCCATTGGCAAGTCGTCTTGTGGCTCCACACGAACCGCACGGAAGGCTGCACGACCGACGCGATGGACCACGCGGCCAGCATCGGCCATCTCGAGATGGTCCGATTCTTGGCGACCCACCGATCCGAAGGTTGTTCGTCTCGCGCGATCGCACTTGCCGCGGACCGCGGCCACGTCGTGATCGTCAAGTTTTTGTTTGAAACGTACGACCACCAGCGAGAAAGTGCGGGCTCGGCTATGGCGTACGCTGCGTGGCGCGGCCACGTGGCTGTCGTCCAGTTTCTTTTGCGGCAGCGTATCGTGGAGGCGACTCCGTCGGTCCTGCCGCCGTCACCTCACACTTCGAAGGGACGTGATGCTGGGAGCACGTACTTGGGTGAGTGGATCGAGTCCGTCCAGCGGTTTGCGAGCTAGAGAACAACATACTTTCCGAATCTCTTGGGAAACGAGCATGAGGAGGAAATGGTCGGACCAGCTTCACATACAAACGATCAATTTGTTAAAACTGCGGAGTCCTCATCAAAACGTCAAGTGTGCGGACCACTCGGATCTATCCGTAGTCCCAGGAGAAACCACGTTTACTGGAGTAGGTGGATTGCAATGTGTTCTCTCCGAGGCTTCACACCGCTGCGATGATTTCACAGGCTTCGATCGACCGACCGCTATACAATCCCGTTGGTGGCCATCTCTGGCGGCGACAGCACGTGGGCTCGGCACTTGCCGTGTCGAAGCACCACGCGCCCGCACGCTTTCACCACGCACAGCACTGAATGGCAGTGCGCTCTGCATTTCCCTCCTTGGCGGGCCGGGTCGGAGCACCCCGTGTCGCTGCACGGCTTCCAGCCACCGTGGCGTCTGCAATTGCCTCCGAGTGCCGGCGTGCGTGGACAGTCGGGGATCGAGCAGCGCCGCCTCGGATCCGGGCAGTCCACAAACGCGTGCAGGAGGCATTTGCCCGCTCGTTTGGCGTAGTTGGTACATCCGTGCTCGCTGCACGGCTTCCCGCCGCCGTGGCGGTTACACTTGCCCTCGTGCTGCGAGAGGTTGGTGCAGCGTGGATGGGTACACTTGTCGCGCTTCCGTTTGACCTGATGGTGACGAAGGCACCGGTTTCGAGCGTAGCTTAGCGACGTACAGCCTTCGACGGAGCACGGTTTCCCTCGTTGGCCCGAGTCGAGGTGGTGGTGGCAAAAGCCATCGCGTCCGGCAGGCACGGTGCAGTTTGCGACCGAGCACACGAGCCCAGATTGCAATTCGTATTTGTGACGTCGACACATTTCGGAGACTCGATCGCGGATTAATCGGCAGCCGAGAACCAAACAAACTTGACGCGCTCGAGCGGGTTTCTTCCCATTGGTTCTGTTGTCGGCAGAGCGAACACTGCAAGGATTCAGTTCTACACCCTCATTCACAGCTGCTGTCTGGCTCAAAGGCTGTCGCCTTCCACGATCCGAACTGCACACCACGCTCCGCGTCGCTTCCTCTAGCAGTCGCACAACTAGCGGGTTTTCGTTTGGCTCCACGGGGACACTATCGGAACAAGCGGTCATCAAATTCTCTGATACTTGTAGAACCTCGGAGTGTACATTCGGAGTATCCGAACCAATAGATATAGCCGACGCATCGAGTTGCAGTTGGCCCTCGCGCGCGTCACCCATGGTCTCTTGCCCGGTCGTTGCTCTTGTCTCCGGCGGGGTTTGGCGATGCTGCTCACATTTCCCGTCTCGACATGC
This sequence comes from Pythium rishiriense, assembly GCA_023335895.1. Lineage (NCBI taxonomy): Eukaryota > Oomycota > Peronosporomycetes > Pythiales > Pythiaceae > Pythium > Pythium rishiriense. Next base: position 12,797 of record JAADVT010000752.1, read on the forward strand.
CCTTCGCTCACAGTTCTCCACACCGCACAACCCATGGACATGTAAATCGCATTTCTCGCCGCGTGTTGCCGGCTTCACACATAACGCTTCGCTGCACAGCGTCCCACCGCCGTGGTGCGCGCATTTCCCGTGGCTAAAGGCGAGATCGGTACACGACGGCTCGGAGCAGCGCTTTCGCTCGCGTCGGCTGGAATAAACAAACGCCGCGCGTGAAAGCCAGCAAGCGACAACCATTTACAGAACATTGACCCTGGTGGCCCATGCTGTGCGTTTGGCAGAAACATCCAAGCAGCTGGGCCAGCGATCGACAGCCTTTGACCGAGCAGGGACGATTCCAAGACCAAGGTCGTCGGTTTGCCGTCTCGATCGGATTTGACGTCGCCACAGGGCTTGAAACTGGGTCGTCCGTTGCCGTTGAGTGGCCGTGAGGAACAGTTCCATCGCGAGCGGACTCGGGTGGCGTCTCCATGTCTTGACCTTGAACCGGCGGGGTCACCGAATCCGCTTGTACTTCCCTAGAATTATTTCCGCTCGGCTGTGAACGCAAATTAAGCGGTGTAGCTTGGGGTTCCGGTGTGTTCTCCAGCGATTCATTGACTGACGCCTCCTCCTCCTGTTCTTGGACCGTACTGTCTTCTGACATCTGATCACGAACCGGTAATGTCTCTCCATCTCGCCCCGGCGATCGTACTTGTCGACTCGAACAAAGTTCCATGGGCTGTTGATTCGTCGATTCTCCGTCAATATAGACGAAAGGGTAGCGGTTTCCTGGTGTTTGTACCAGCATGATCGGATCATCGCACGCCGCCACACTATCAGCGTACGACGCATCCGTATCATCCGACTCGTCCAGCAATGGCAGCAGCAACGGTGTCTCTTGTGGCTGGACCTCTGGTTCCTCGACAGCGAAAGTGTCTGGGAGCTCCTCCGGTGGCTCATCAACAAAACTCGCCTCCGGGTCCGGTAGCTCCTCGTCCAAGCTGCTTTCAACCACCATTCGTGCTCGTGAGGCCGTCTCGACTTCTTGGAGTTCTGGTGACACACTGGGAAGCGTTTCCTGTTGCGAACTCGTCCGTGTCTCCGATTGCTCGTGGTGAAATCGGCTATGGCTCTCTGGCTGCTCATGTGTCATCGCGCTCCGCAATCCGGATCAGGTCCGGACCTTCCCACACTTCCCCTCGCTCTCCGCTTGCCCATGGCGCACCGCCGCCATCTCTCTCTCGAGCACCGCGAGTCGCTTCTTCACGTCCGTCAGCTCCTGTGCCAGCAGTCCCAACAGCGCGAGGTCTTCGAGCGACGGCACGTCGTGTGGTGGTGCGTGGGGCCTCGTGCTGTCCATCCATGGCACCGCCGGCGTAGTCTCAGGGACGTGTCGATGGCACGCACACGCCATGATGGGTTCTTTGGCGTTCGCAATCGGCAGAATCGGGCACTCGTCGCCAGACGCACGCCTCCTCGTGGTCTTCCCGGATTTCAGAGTGATGGACCCTCGCCAGACGCCGACGTGAGTACAACGTTGAAATGGCTACAAAGCGGTCGCTTGGGTTTCACGACATTGTCGACCGCGGCCTCGTGGAGCTCGATTCGCTATTTAAGCAGTCGCGTCTTGGAAATGCCGTCGGCACTTTCCTGCTCGACGCGCAGGAGTCGTACACGCTGCTGTGGAGCACAGTCATACTTGCCTCGGCGCCGGCACTTGCCTGGACGGTTGGCCTCGCTGGTGCACGGTGGCTCAGAGCTGCTGTGCCTGCGATCGACACGACTGTGTCGTCTGCACATCCCTCGCACTTGCGGCAAGGATCGGCAGTCGTCAACGGAGCACAGCGGACGCGTTGGAGCCTGGCCTATGGCGCCACTGGGAAGTGACTGAGGAGGTTCCTCAACCTCACTGTCAGTATCTGCACAGGGTGCGCTCATGTCCGAGTCCTCCAGCAATGGTAGCACCATGCGTTCTTCCTCCTCCGGCGTGTGCAGCGAGTCAGACATGGTCTCAGTCGGCTGTGTGGCCACGGAGCTGGTGTTGGTTCCGACCGATAAATCGTCGTATGGGTGCTGGCGTTCGTGTTCTTCTAATTGATGGCGCAGCGCCACAACCTCTCGCTCGACCTCACCAAGCCGCTTCTTCATGGCCACCAGATCGCTCGCCATAGATCTCATCACAGCTATTTCGTCAGAGGAAAGGGAAGCACCTGGTGGAACGGGAGCTGTGTTGACGATGACGGTGGTCGTCGGGTGGTTGTCGCTCGGCGCGTAGACGTTCACCACCTGAACAGGCGGCGGAGAGGAGGTCGCGGTGGCCGCCATCGTGGCAGTGCCATGGCAGGAACATGGAGGCTTCTTTGTGGGCGTCGAGCCGTCCATAGCCACACACAGGGGATTCGTTAGCGATATCCAGAATCAACGCTCCAATCGCCGAAAAGGGGTCTCCAAAACAGGCTTCTGCGATTGGATATTAAAGCTTGTTGACGTCTAAGAGGATGAGAAGAAGAAAAAAGGAAACGTACCGGCGTCGGGTCGCTCTGGTCAACTTACCGGTCGAGCCCTCGACGTTCCCTGCGATCGGCCTCGCCTCGCTCGCACAGCAAATCAGCGAGCTCACGGCGCGACGGCACGGCCAGATCCGGCCGAATAGCCTCGATCAAGTCGAGAAACGCCGGGTGCTCGACGATCGCAAACGGCAGCGCGCCAGCGTCCACGGCGCGCGCCACGAGCGCGTGGAACCGGCGCGAATCGGCCGCCACTTTCGGTGGCGCCGTCTCCGTCCCGCGTGGCGGCGCGACCAGCGCCGGCTCCACTGGCACAGCCACGGATGGATCCATATCCACGGGGATTTGGTGAGGGCCGACACCCTCGCGCTGCGTCATGACGGCGTTTCCCTGTGGGGGCTGGGTCTTGGGTCGCTTGGCACGGGGCTTGGTCGGCTGTGGAGTGGCGTGGTCCCTGGCACAAGCCGTGGCGGCCATTCCACGCGCGTCGAGTGCGAGCTCCGCGCGTGCGGCGTCGGCGAGGGGACACGCGGCCACGTGGGGCGCCAAGTCGCGCTCGGGCTGCGCGCACACGAGCACGGCGCCGCAGCAGCGCGCGCGCGCGTCCGGCCGCGCTTTGTGCGACGGCAGCAGGTCGAAGTGGGCCCACAGCGGCGAGCGGCGACGGCCCACGGCGCGCGGAGGAAGAGGAGGAGGAGGAGGAGGAG
>JAADVT010000753.1:0-15919 GCA_023335895.1 Pythium rishiriense
AGAACAAGCCCCCCGCCATCCCGCTCCCTCATTCCCCCCCGACACCCATGCTCATGACGTCGTTCGCAATGGACGACCCGCTGCGCCTCCAGCTCGCGCCGCGGACCGTGACCGTGTCGGTGCGCATGAAGGACCTCCCCGGCAGCGTGCGGCTCGAGCTCGCGCCGGCCACGACCTCGGTCCGCGAGCTCATCACGCGGTTCCACGAACACGCCTTTGCCAAGAGCTACGCGGCCTTTGCGAGCCGCGCGAGCCTGCTCGCCATGCGCGCGGCCCACGAGGTCGCGCTCGCGACGCTCGCCGACGTCCGCGACGCCGAAGTGCTCGTGTACAAGCCCTGCGACGAGCTCCGCGCGCTCGTGGACCAAGGCTGTATCACGCCGGTGCTCCACCAACGGCGTCCGCCGTCGCCGCCGCCGACGTCGCCGAGTGCCAAGCGCAAAGGCCGGTGCGCGTCCGTGGCCAACAGCAGCGAGCGGGTCCACCGGTACGCGCCGCTGCTCGAAAAAATGGACGTGTCGCCCCGCGAGCGCGCGCTGATCAACGACCACTTGCTCCAGGGCGACGCCCAGGTCGTCGACGCCATGGAACAGTTTGCGGCCCAGCGGGACCCCGAGACCGTGCGCCGTGCGCTCCGCGGGCCCAGCGGCCGCACGTCGGCCCAGTCGTCGCCCAGCGTGAGCGTCGACCACCTCATGGACACGCTGTCGTCGCTCGAGATGCAGTCGCCCGCGGGGCTCCACGCGTTCGACCAGCAACAACTCCACGCCAACCCGTTTGTCGTGGCCGCGACGGCGCGGCCGTCCATGATGATGATGGCCCTGGACGACACTGACCACGCCATGGCACCGCCGTCCGGTCCAAATACGACAACGACGACGACGCCGACCCACGAGTTTAATCCGTTCCTGCTGCATCATCATCACCATCACCACCACCAGACGGCGTCGACGTCGGCATCGACGCCCACCAAGCCGCCACGAAACCGCACGCCCAAGAAGGCGTCGCGCCCGAGCCTGTTGTTTGACGACTCGGCGCTGACCGAGAACGCGCCGTCCGTGTTTCTCCACTCGATCAAAGAAAAGGCCACGCCGCCGGCGGCGCGCCTGAGCCTCTCGCTCGACGACCTGGACGCCCACTCGTTTGACGAGCTCCAGCCGCAGCTCTTTTCGGTCGCGGCGCTGCTGGACAACGTGCCCGTGGCGCGGGATTTTGCCGCGCGGTACGCCGTCGGCCGCGTGCTCGGCTCGGGCAAGTACTCGGTCGTGAAGGAGGCCACGCGGCTCGCGACGGGCGACAAGTGCGCGGTCAAGATCATCGACAAGCGCCAGATGATGGAGGTGCGGTTCCTCAAGCGCGAGCTCGAGATCATGTTTGGGCTCCGCCACGACGGCGTCGTGCAGCTGCTCGAGCTGTGCGAGACCAACGACGAGCTGTTTCTGGTCATGGAGCTGTGCTCGCAGGAGCTTTTCGAGTACATTGACCGCAACGGCCCGCTCGACGAGCCCGTGGCGCAGCGCCTGATCGCGCGTCTCGTCGCGACCGTCGCGTACCTCCACGACGAGTGCATCGTGCACCGCGACATCAAGCCCGAGAACATTTTGATCCGCGGCACCGACGTCTGGGACATCAAGCTCACGGACTTTGGCATCGCGCGCAAGCTCGAGGGCGCCAACCTCATGCTCACGCCGCACGAGTCGCTCTCGGAAGTCGCCAACCTCCACGACAACTCGTCGCAGATCGCCGTCCGCTCGCGCGTCCAGAACCGCGTGGCGCGCGCCCACACCAAGTGCGGCACGCGCGACTACGTGGCCCCCGAAGTCATGGGCGGCAAGGGCTACGGCACGGAGGCCGACCTGTGGAGCGTCGGCGTCGTGACGTACGTGCTGCTGAGCGGCTGCGCGCCCGTGTTTCTGCCGGCGCCCGACGGCACGAAAAAAGTGTTTTTCACCGAGGACTGCTGGCACGACTACTCGAACGAGGTCAAGCACTTTATCGAGTCACTGCTCGTGCGGAATCCCGAGGAGCGGAGCACAGCCGTCGAGGCGCTTCAGCACCCGTGGCTGCGGGGGGTCGCGCTGTGAGCTCCGCGATGGAAAATGGGATCCATCTTCTATCACGATCACTTTTTTTTTATAAAACGACACGCCTGTTAAGTATTCACGATCCTAATTAAACTTATTGCTCTCGCCTTCTTCTTTCCTTCTTCTACACGCACTGCATTGGCGATATGGATGCCCATGACGATCCCTTGACGCCGTTTCTTCGTGTGTGATGATCGCAATTCGTCCTCCAAACCTCAGGTTGCAGATACGATCACTGTCAACAGGCGATTCCATCCGATCGGCCTTCGCGGAGATCACCGCCGCAGCCACGCAAACTGGAACGAGTAGTCGGCGCCGACGTGGTCGAGGTTGAAGAGCAGGCTGAGCACGAGAAAGGCGGTCATGTTGGCCTGGATGACGCTCGACTGGTGCTCGAGCACGTAGCTCAGCTGGTGGAGCGGCGAGAAGCGCATGCGGTGCCAGAGCACGACGCTCAGCGCGACGAACGACGCCGTCTCGAGCAGAAACAGCGCGCCGATGTTCATGAGCGTCGTGCCAAGTGCGTGCGACGAGCCCATGGCGCGCGTGTGCGGGTAGAACGCGCTATTGGGCGACGCCCACAGCGCCACGAGGTTCACGGCGTAGAGCCACGGGATGATACACTCGATGTACTCGCCCAGCAGCAAGTACTCGGACGTGTAGAGCATCGCCGCGGCCTCGACGAGCACGATGGCCTGCTCGGCCTCGCTACTCGGGCGCATGACCCGGGTGCTGGACGGTACCACTGCGACTGGGTCCTCTGTAGAGACCACGCGGATCGTCGCGTGGGCGACCCGCGTTCGTGGGCTGCAACAACTCCACCATGGATGCCGAGGCTGCAACGGCCGCTCAGCCTTGGTGCCGCCTGTGAGAGGGAACACGCCCGTGCCGACGAGCTTGTCGAGGCGCTGCTCGCCCTCGGGCGAGAGCCCACAGTGTCGCAGCTCGCTGCGCAGGTGGAGCGTGCGCAGCTTCTCCGTGTGCTCGGGCGGCGACGTCTGGAGCGCGGTAGGGTTGTCGCACAGCACGCGCACGGACGGCAGCAGCGGCGCGTCGACAGACTGCCGGAGAAGCCGCGCAAGCGTGCGCGTGCGTGCGTGTAGCTTCCACTGGCCCCAGACCGCGTGGACCACGTCGATGCCCATGATCGCGGCCGTCGTGAGCGGCGACGCGCCGCTCTGCACGCAGATCACCTGGTACAGCGCGCTGAAGAACTCGACCGAGAAGATGCTCATGATCGGGATGAGATCTTCCCAGGTCGAAATGAGCCGCCCGATCAGCGCGCGAAGCAGCAGCTTGAGCAGCGGCACGAGCAGTGTCACGAACGGCTGGTACGTCGGGGCGAGCTCGCCGACTCGGAGGAACACGGCGATGTAGGCCGGGTAGACGATCGTCATGAGCGGCACTGAACACGCAAAGAGGCAAAAGTAGACGCACCGCCACGCGAGCGTGCGATTCGCACGCGTCACCGATCGCGTGGCCACGTAGATCGCGCCCACGTACGAGACGCCCGCGCACAAATTGCAGATCGAGGTCGTGAACGGGATCGGGAAGCCCCAGGTCTCGGCCAGCAGGATCGCGAACAGCGCGTACAACGTGCCGGTGAACGCCGAGATCGCCACGCAGCACGGCACTGTGAGCACGTTATCAAGCTCGGGCACGATGTGGTGGAGGATCGTGAGCCCGGCGGCGCACACGATGAAGATGCCAAAGCCGAGGCGCTGGACGAAAAAGACCCAGTTGGCGCGCCACCCGGCCTCGACCGGCTGGAGCGGTGGCATTTCGTACGCGATCACGATCAGTAGCGGCACGAGCGGCGTGGTCAGTACGACGCGCAGCACGTGCCCCATCGACTTGGTGCGTGTGTACTCTTCGAGCGCGAGGATGCGCTCGACCGAGTACTTGTGGTGAACCAACAGCGGCAACGCCACGCGAAGCGACGAGCGCCGCCTCGACTGCGTGGCCATCGCTCGACGCTAAGGGCTCCACCCTTGCCCCGTCAAGTGGACCGAGTGTTCGAAGGAAGAGGTTTACCTCCCGCGGGAACTGGACACAAAGGAGCTCGAGGCGCTTTGTCCTAGGCCAATTTTACTAACATGAGTACATGATCTTATGGCATGGCTACACTTTGGACTTGGGAGGAGAGAACCGGTCTCGGTACCGGTTGGGCACGTTTGTGTAACTGATGCGTGCAAGTGGGACACCGTCGGAGGCCGAAAATAACGGCTGACCAAACCGAGGAGGCAGGCGGAAGCCCCGAGTCCATCGTGGGAGATCGAGAGCACGAGAAAACTGAGAGACAACAGAGAAACCCGAGCACGATGGCGCAACAGGGGGCAACGCTGCAGAACTACAACAATGAGCTCGTGAAGTGCATCGAGGATCTCCGCGAGAAGCGCGAGGAAGTGAACCGCACAATGCTCAAAGACGAGGAGGAAAAGGCCAAGATCCAAAAGGTAGTGACCCGCAACCCGTGGGACTTGCAGTGTGTAGCAAACCGCTCAACTCGTTCCTTTTGGTTGGAGCAGGACCTGACGATTCTGACCGACCGGTTGAGCAAGATCAACGAGTCCTTGGCGCGCAAGATGCAGGCGCGGACCGAGTACGACCGGACGATCCAGGAGACGGAGGCGGCCTACATGAAGGTGTGTCGAGGAGGCGACACTAGGGGTGGAATTCGATCTCACTCGTTATGGGGCTTTGTGATGACAGATTCTCGAGAGTTCACAAACACTGCTTCATGTGCTGAAGCGAGAGACCGTCCAATTGACCAAGAAGAAACAGACCTCGTCGTAGCCTTTCGGACAAAGTATAAATGATTGCATTCCCCTTCACATTTGTGTGTTTTATGCAAGCTATACCCCGCTGATCTGTAGATGTACGGGGCCTTGCACTGCTGTGTCTGTACCGTGCGTTCACAACCTTCGCAGTGATTAGCGGTGGCGCACTTCCTTGGTGACAGGGTCGACGACAAGCGCCGGGCGCCGGTCTTTGCCTCGACGTTCCCGGCCAAAGCAGGTGGGTAAGTTTCCTGCGGAGCCGGCAGTGACGACGTCAACGCAATGCTGGACCTTCCGAAGCTGGTGTGCGAGCAAGTACTGATCACAATTCCGAGCAACCAGTTCATCGTAGTATGTGTTCACTTCGATCTCGATTTCCTAAAGGGGGCAAGCAACGATTTCAGTTGATATCCTGTACGCGAATACTGAGTCAAATGAAATAGACCAACCTTGAGAGAATTGTCTGTTGTGGTCTCAGAACCGTAGCTCAGTCGGAACTGCGGCGCGCGTAGAGGGTACTCAGGCGAAACTTGGATGACGGCATCGACTTGAAGCTTTTCGTTCTTGAGTGAGACCCGGAAAAATTGGCTACCAGTCGAATGGACCCCTTTGAAGAGATCGTGAACATCAGCCTTCGGATGGCTCAATTCCTTCCAACCTGAGAGCTTTGTCTTGAGCTCGGTCGGGAAGTGACGAGCAAATGATGGGTGGACCGGGGCATGTGCTTGGCCCTTAGCAAAAGCCGCAAGGTGGCGTCGCAGTTGAGTAGTCCCCACCAAGCGTTTGATCAATTGGTGGATTACGTTGCGAACCGAAGGCTCCGGACGATGCTGTGATGTCCCATCCTCAGAGTGGCGCTGCAACGGGTGCAAACCACAAATCCATTGCGCCCAGTGGTATGGTCGACAGACAGTCGAGTGGAACGGAAACACGATCTCAGCATTTGTTTCGTCGACTGCGAACTTGTACTCGGTTGCGTGATTCGCCAACTCCAGACCATCGTCACCGGGGAACAGGTTGGTCAAAATGTGCTTGCCGAGGTTGGATGGAGACACCAACTCAGCAGTCACGACTCGGGCCGTTGGGAAGTACTGGAACATGATCGCAAACTCCTTTGTCTCGCTACCCTGTACTTCATCATCGATAGCGAGAGACAACTTGAGCAGCACAGCCTTCTCGGCGCAGCGCCACAAATCCTTCGCTTCGACGTCGGCTGTGTCTTCGTCGAAAACACCTTCATTATCATCGTCGTTCGCGATCTTAACCTCACTCATCTCCTTGATAATCAGGGCAGGGGTTGCCTGCGGGGCCTCAACAATTGCACCCTCTTCGTCTGCTTGGCTGTTGGCGTCGACGATCTCACCACTTTCCGTCTGGCGACCACGACCCATCGAAGGGGACCGCGAAGGTGCCTTGGACGCTGAGCCACTGTCTCGCTGCTTCGCAGTCGAAGGGGACCGCGAAGGCCCCTTGAGTCGCTTGGACGACGGGGGCTCGATAGAATCGACCTGCTCACTTCCACGGATGCGCCCGCCCGTGACCAGCGCGCCAGGGAACTCTCGCTTCTTGACTCGCAACGCTGCGCTCTTGATCCCCTTGGCATCGACGATCGACACCTGCATCTGCTTACCGCACCCACTTGCAGTCTGGTACGCTTCCAGTTCACAGAAAAGCGTGTACAGCGGCGCCGCGAGCTGCGAGCTGGCCTCGTGCTGGAGGCGCAGCGTCGCCGACACCGGTTTGCCCATGTACTTTTGGAGCCCGCCTGTGGCGTCTTCGATCTGGTCAAGCTGGCCACGCAAACCGTCCAAAAAAGCCTGCTTGCGGAGCGTCGCGGCCTCGACGACCTCGATCTTGGCCTTGACTTCCTTGACCTGCGCGACCATCCTACACATCCACACCGACGTCAGTCCCATGGATCTCCCCAGTGTTGTCCGCCCAAAGCAAGACCAAACCGCACCGCTTGCGCGTCTCGAGCTCCTGCGTGAGCTGGTCGAGGTGCTGCCGGTGGACCTCGGGGTCCACGACGATCGGGATCGCGCCGCTCGCAAACTCGATCTTGTCCATCTCGCTCGTGTGGAAGCCCCGGCAGCGCCGGATCTCGCGCACCAAGTGGTCTTTCTCGTACAACAAATTCTGGAGCTGCAGCTGGTGGGCCTCGACAATGTCCTTCTGCTCTTGGACACGCGTCTTCCACTCGTCGCCGGCGAGAAACGTGTCGCGGAGCCCGGCCTTGAGCGCGCTCAGCAGCACCACGGCCTGCCAGCGCTGCTGCTTGAGCTGCGCCTTGTCGATCTTACCGGCCAGCGCCGCTGTCTCCAGCTCACGCAGGATACTGCGCAGCGACGCGCACGCCTCCTTGAGCTGCCGTAGCGGCGCCACGCGCACCTCCCCGTTGCCCCCCATATTGGTTTCCGCTTCCCCGAGTTGTGTGAGGAGGGGGGAAACACCGCTTCGCGCAACATTCCTTTCACGCAACATTTGATTCCAGTACTGTTGGACCTGTTTTGAATCATCATTTTGTTGTACCATACCCCCGTGCAATGGTTCGAAATCGCACGTTGGTGGGTATTGTTCAGTGGAGGTATCGAAGGTCGCGCGAAGGTACCCGTGGGCCTGAGCCACTGGTGCCCGTCCGCCTTGATCTCATCAGACGTGGGGAAGAAACGAGTGACCACCATGCTCCAGCGCTTCGTGACCCGCGCCGCGGCGCTGCGCGCGCCCGTGGCCGCGCGCTGCTTCGCCGCCAAGGCCGACGCCGTCGAGGACGTGCTGCGCCCCATCCACTTTGAGCAGGACGAGCAGGTGAGAAGCGCGAGTGGGCCGGTGGACGATGATGTCGGTGGCAACAAAACTGCGATGCTCACGTCGTGGTTCGTGGTTCGTCGATTTGTGTAGGACGCTGCGTCGCGCCCGTTCCGTATTGTGGGCGTGCGCGACGTCGAGGTCGCGGACTGGGAGTACCCGACGCGCAACGAGGCCGACTTCAAGAACAAGAAGCGCGCGCTGCGCAACCGCTTCCAGCACCCCAACTTTATCAGCCTCTGGGTCGACGACCTCAAGAAGACCGAGGAGTACCTGCACAGCCAGAAGGTGCCGCTCACGGGCGAGGGCGTCGTGGCCGGCCCCGAGGGCCACGACGTGCTCGTGATCCCCCCGAGCGAGGACGGCAGCAGCCTCGAGTTCTTCAACCTGTGCGACAACCCGACGCTCGTCGAGCTCGTGCAGGCCACCGAAGAGGTCATCAAGGAGTTCAACGCCGAGGACGACGAGGAATAGAGAGACAGCATTGCCACTGCGCCGAGCGGTTTTTTGTGTGTATCTATGTGTGGCGAGTCGCGTCGCCTCGTGCCATTGACAGGTCGCCCCGCTGAGAATGTTGCAAGCGTGACCAGCCTGATAAGTGTATGCGAGTGCTACTGCCTCCACCTGCGAGCTTGGTCTTCCCACGTCGTCAGAGGCATGAGCGAGGTTGGTGTCAATATTGGAATGTCACCAAACAATATGGCATTCAAACGGGGTTATGTGACGTCACTGTTATGGATAGTGACTTTGGTAGGAGTTTTGACGTGCCGCCAAAAAGAAACACCATTCAAAAACGGGAAAATGGCGCAGCACGATGACGCGGGCGGGGCGACGCCGCTCACGCACGCCACGGCCACGAGGCGCCGTCGGCGGCGATCAAGTGTCGACGAAGACGAGGAGATCTTGGACGCGATGCTAAATGAGTTAGGCATCCCGACGAGCGACTCGAAGAAAAAGAAGAAACAGCAAAGGACAAACCCGAGTGAAGACGACGTCATCGAACTGATCACACCGCCACGGCCGCCACGCCGCGCTAGCGAGGCTGCTGATGCTGCGTCCAATAGCGAAGGCAAGACAGAGGAGGACGAACCGGGTGGAAGCCGTGAAGACAGCATATTGGATCTCACGACGCCGACGCCGCCGTCGTCCGCGAAGCGAGCGCCTCCGCGGAAAGCACGCCACAGCATCGTGAACCTCCTGTCGCCCGACGGCTCGGAGTCGACCGAGTCAGATTTATGTATTGCCGCAGAAAGCCGTGTCGAGAGCGACAGTGAGAGCCCGCGCCGTAACTTGATGCCATTGCTGGACAATACGAGCCGTGGTGCTATCCACCACAGTGGCGACGAGGACAGCGAAGAGGAGCGCATTCTGCGTGCCATCGCCGAGACAGAGACTCGGATACAGCTCCCCCAACTACCACGGCCAACACCGGCACCGCGAGGAGAGGTTGGGGACGCTCGCCAGGGCTCAAGGGCGCTTGCCACGCCATCGCGCGATTGGAACCGACTCGACTCGCGAAGCGATGATGACGATAATGTATCCAGCACTCCAGCGAGAAAGAAACGGCCACGGCAAACGAAAAAGAAAGCGCCGGCTCCACCAAAGCCGGTAAAGGAAGTCGTTCGTGCAGCCGTGGCGATGGAGAAGCGACTCGCAGAATCTCCAGTGGGTGCGGCAATCCAAGCGGCTCTGGAGGGCAACTCGTACAACAACAAACCCGTCCCATTTGTGCTAGAGAAGGCCTTTGAAAGTAACCTCAACGTAATCCAGTGGGAGCGACGAGGGGATGCACGAAGCGGCGAGCAAAGTGAGGACTCGAGCCGATACGTGATTGCAATGCACTACCCAGCCGAATCGTTTCTGGATCTCCTCGCGGGTCACGGTTACGATGCGCTTGTCGATGCCGTGAGCTGGGTAAGTGTAGAATCGCTCAATTTCGGTCGCAAGAGGACGGTAGAGTGGGGGTCCGTTGTGGTAATCGTTGAAGGAATGGACCGTGCACTCATCGCGCGTTCGAAGAAGAACAAAGCGAAGGCATCCCAGACATCCACACAGCCGAATGCATCGACGGCTCCACCACTTTCAATGACTTTCAGTGATCTCCACCAGCTCGCATTTCGTCTGTTCATGGACACGTCCGTCCACACAAAGGTACGTGTTTCCACCTTGGTCTCCTACTGTGATGATGATGAATCGCTAATTCCGGGCTCTGTGAAAATTTCTTTCAGTTTACTTGTGATACGGAAGCCACTGCATCGTACGTGGCATTGCTCACGCGCGAGATCGTCATCGCCGCTGCGAAGCAAACCAGTCAAGAAGAGTTCCTCGAGAGCGTTCCACGCGGCCATTCGTTCCGTGTGCTCCCCGGCTCGGGCAACACGCTCAACCAGTTTGCAAATACCTGGTTGCGCATGCTCCAGATGATCCCAGGCGTCAGCGAAGACCGCGCGCAGAGCGTGCTGGACCACTTCCCGACGTTCCAGAGCCTGTTGCGGGCGTACAATGACCCCTCCCGGTCGGTGGAGGAGAAAGAAGAGCTGCTCGCCGACAAACTCCACGGCTCACGCTTTGAGAGCGCGCTCTCGCGCCGCATCTTCCGAGTGTTTAGCGGATGGAACGAGCGAGACTTGGTATGAAGAATACCCGGTTCTTCGAACGAGCTGTGCCCCCCCCCTCCATCGGAGTTTGACACTATTAAATGTACACTGACCTCCGCCCTGCCGGTGTTGCACGACCAAGCTGTCGCACGTCTGTCTGTCTCGTGCACAAACCTCGTGAGTCGTCGTCTCCATGAGTCCTGACTCATCGACGCCGCCATGATTGTTCAGAGGCCACGGCCAACACGCCTTCCGCAAACACGGGCCAACCGCAGCGCCGTTGCCCTCCGACAACAAGTGGATACTTGACAAAGCTGAACCCACCACAGTGTGATGATGGTGCACAGAAGGAAGGATGGCTCCATTCCGCGAAATTAAAAAAAAATCGAGCTTTCCATTCTTTCGGAATCCTCCGCAGAGCGACGGTGCCGTGTGGCGTCATCACCGGTCAATGTACGACATGTGCGACCACTCGAGATGATCACGTGGGTGCACTCGGCCCAGAAGCGACCGTGTGCGACAGCTTCGTTCCATCTTAAAAGGAAGAGCCAGGAATCCATCGCACGCTTCGCGCTGCTTCATGTACCCATCTACCAGCGCGGCGATGTCGCAAAAGGCAGCAGCTCCTCCAATGTCGCTTGGCGTTCTTTCTCTTGGTGAAAGGTCCCTCTGGCGCCCACGAAACTTCGGACCGTAACCTTCCATGTCGCAGGGTACCGTAACCAGGTTACATCCGACCAGATACTATATTGATATCTGAGGGGAATTATTTTTCCAAGTATCTGAGAAGAGCTATTTGTGTCGAATTACACCTCGATATGCATCCTTCTTTATTTACTAATGTGATACTATAATACCTTATATGGATGTATATAGTGGATAGGAAATGTTTACGCTTCGGATCCACGGCAGCCAGTTTCACCGGGCGAGGGTTTTCTCTCTCTCGTGGGGCCCACATGTGGCGCCTCGCGGATTGCGGGTGATAAGACACCAGCCAATCCTCGCAATCGGGCGCCTCTCTTGTCGGCGTGAAACATATCGCTTGTCGGGGTCGAAGGCCACTCCTTCGAGTCGCGCCATTCTCCGATCCGACGCGACCAGCGAGCGCACACCGCTCCAGCTGTCGCTGTCTCCGCCTGGCCGTGCGTCTTATTCCACGAGCTCCCGAAACTCGGCGCTTGGACCCCCACTCGCTAGTCATACACGCACCACCACAATGGCGTTCGGGAACCTCAAGCTGCGCGACCGCGCCAACTTTATCAAGTATGCCAAGATCGAGCTCCAAATCGTGAAGAAGGAGTGGAAGCTGCTGCTGCCCTGCATCATCATGCAGTGTACGTTGGCCGTGGAATCTGCTCCGTTTGTGGGCGGGGACACGCTCCTTGTGGTGGACGGGACATAGCTCACGAGTGAATGGTCTGCTGTGTAAATGTGTAGACGCCCACGGCGTGTTCCACAACATCGCGTACTGGATCCAGGGCAACAAGCTCTCGAACGCACAGCGCGTCACGCTCCACGATGTCGGCTTCTCGCTCATGCCGGAGCTGACGTACGTAATGGGCGCGTGAGCGGTGGCTCTCCCTGTCCCACAAGCTGACGTTTCGATGCTTTCTTTTGTGAAACGCAGTGGCACGGCCTCGCACTTGTCCGAGTACTTCGTGTTTGGTCTGATTTTCGCGCCGGCGATTCTGCTCGTGCTCTCGATCCCGGTCTTCCGCCAGAACCCGAAGAAGCCGCGCTACATGGCGATCATCCTCAAGCGCGTGCTGTTCCACATCAGTGTGGCGCTCGGATTCCGTATTATTTCGTTCTTGGTCACGGCGCTGCCGTCGCCGGCCGCCCACTGCCGTCTCGAGTTCGACGATGCCTGTCTGGCGCAGTTCCCGAACGACGAGCTCCGCTGCGTGAAGCCGAACCCGGATTTCAAGCCGCCGGGAACGACCGAGATCTTTACCAATATGGATGCGATCAACGGTATGTGCGTAGTATCTCGGTTGTATTCAAATGATGTACTCACCCCGCTGTGCTTTCTAGGCTGCGGTGACTTGATGTTCAGCTCGCACACGATTTACACGCTGTCGTTTATTCTCACGGTCACCAAGTACTGGTGGAACAAGTACCTCTTCACGGTCATGATCTGCGTGCAGATTGCGATCGCGTTCCTCATCGTTGCCTCGCGCAAGCACTACACGCTCGACGTGTTCTCGGCATTGTACATCGTGCCGCTGCTCTGGTTTACGCACGAGGCGTACTTCCACGACATCAACCACAAGGACGTGCAGATCAACGCCAAGTCGATCCACGAGTTTTACGGCATCGACATCTCGGAGGATTTGGACTCGACAACGCCTGTCGCCGTCCAGGGCCTGGACGAGGAGCTGGGCAACCCGGCGACTCCCGGCACGAGCTCGAATGCGCCGTTCGAGCGCAAGAATTCCATGTGACTCGCGCCCGCACGGAGCATCACGGACTATAGCGATCGCAATAGCCTACTGGGCTCACCGCACACGAGTAAGGCGGTGGACGTGTAGTGCGTAGCATGTGTCGCTACTACATCTACGACTACTACACGTATTGCAATTTTTGAAGCTACGGTCCTTAACGTGATCTCCGTGTGCGCCAAGAACCCGGTGGTGCCCTTCCAGCCCGTCCTTCGAAAGGTGGCATTCTCGGCGAGCTTTCGACCAGGAGAGAGGAAGGGACCGAGGAGACTCGAGACGAGGTGAAGCTAGCCTCGTCGACCCTTTCCGGTTGTACGGGAACCCCATATACACACAAATAGATGCGATTTGCTTATTGGATGTTGCCCCCTTCCTCCTCATGCCACCATGGAACAACCGAGCGATCCCAATCACGTCAATTGTCGCATCGTGCACACCATCGTAGAACAGCACAAAGTATCTTCTCATTCCAGCGGATCTCCACAGAGACATGATGCCTCACGCTCGGCATAAACACCTCGGCCAAGATCATGGTCTCACCTTCCACCGTCGGCCTGGATAGTGACAAAAAGAGAGTCAACATCTCTCCTAATACGCAATCAATTTCGTCCCAAAATACTCACATTTCGTCATTTTAGGGAGATGTTCAGACCCCTCCCCCCCTCAGTGGCTTCATCGTTCCTCGTTAGGAGAGTGTTGGTCGATTGGCCCGCCAGCGCTCGCAGTGATCATCGGCGAAGCCAACATTCTCTCGGCTCAGAACCCGCTGCCGAGATCTCGCTCCAGATCTCGCTCCATTCTCTCATCTTCGTCCACGATGCCGGTCAGCGCGACCAGCTCCTCGGCCAGCGACGGCGGCAAGACCCGTCCGCTGCAGCCGCCACCACCACCGCGGTTCCTACAGACCACGTCGTCCAAGCTGCTCGCGCTCGTGGCCGCACCGTTTGTGTTGCTGCTGCTCGCGCTGTGGGGGCTCCTGGGCGTTCTCTTTGGGCTCTCGAGCGCGGTCGTCGCGGCCGCGAGCGTCGCGCTCACGTGGGCGCTGTACCTCGCGATGCCCGGTATCCCCGTCGGGCTGCTGGACTGGCCGCTCGTGTTCACGGTCGGCTACGTCGCGATCGTGTTTGCCAAGTCCACGCCCAAGCTCGTGCCGCTCGGCGTGTGGTTTGCGCTCGCGGCGTACGCGATCGTGCGCAGCGCGCTCTACGACGCCAAGAACGACACGACCCGCCGCCTGCTCACGGCGCTGACCGTGGTCGGGTGTGTCCTGCCGCTCTGGGTCGCGGTCTGCCGGCTCCGCCTGTGGGTGCCCGCGGACGAGAAAACACTCGAGCAAGTCGAAAAGAAGATCTACCAAAAGTATATTGTCACGGACCACACGACGCAGGTCGTCGCGGGGCTGGGCACGGTCCACGTGCCGTACTGCGGCGACGCGTCGCGCCTGCCGCCCCGCACGCTCGTGCTGGTCCACGGATACGCCGCTGGCAACGCGTTCTGGGCCGCGGTGCGTTTTGCGTGTTGGGCATTGGTTTGTGTCGAACGCACTCTCACGTGGTGTGTCTTTGTTGGTGTCTAGAACCTCCAAACGCTGGCCAAGTTCTTCAACGTGGTACGTGGTTGGAATCGTCTAGATCATCGGTTGATCCCATGGGCTCATGGGTGGTGGTTATGATTTCGCGCAGTACGCTGTCGAATGGAAGGGCATTGGTCGCTCGATCCGACCCAAATTCAGTCCCAAGTCGGTACGGCAACGCTAGCGGAGTCTGGCGCAATCGAACGCGAACGTCTCACCACACCTACTGTGCAACACAGGGCCAGGAGAAGGACGATTTCTTCGTCGAGTCGCTGGAGGAGTGGCGCCGCGTCATGCAGCTCGACCGTTTCATTCTTTGCTGCCACTCCATGGGCGTACGTGGGATCTACTTCTATGGCTCCATGCAAATGATGGGAGAGCTCACCCACACACACTTGTCGATCGTCAGGCCATCTACTCATCGTACTACGTTGAGAAGTACGCGCAGCATGTCGAGCACCTGATCCTCGTCTCGCCGGCGGGGGTCGCACCGTCGGGCAAGCGCGACGAAGAGCTCTTCTGGGCCGTCCAGCTCGCAGCCCAGTACTACATCACACCGATGAGCATCATCCGCTTCTGCGGACCGTTTGGGCTTTCGATGATGCAGTGGATCCTGCGGCGCCGCATCATGTGGGTGCCCGAGACCAACATCATTCGGTCGGGCGACATGGACTTTGACGACATCTCGCTCTACTGCTACCACAACTGGGCGCTCAAGTCGTCCGGCGACCGGGCGCTGTACACACACCTCCACCCGGGCGCGCTCGCGTCGCGGCGTCCGCTCGACGACATTTTCACGCCCGAGAACGTGAAGGTGCCACTCACGTTCCTCTTTGGTGGAGGCGGCGACTGGATGCCTAGTGACCGCGCGCAGGCCATCGTGCGCGGGCTCGAAAAGACCCACTACGCCGTCTTCCGGCTCGTACCCCTGGCGGGCCACCAAGTGTTCATGGACAACCCGACCGACTTTAACCAAATGGTGATCGACGCCGTCCACGAGCACGAGCGCGCCGTCGCGAACGGCCTCACGGCGAGCTACCACGCGCACCATTAGACACATATCAGACCAACTTCCCGTTTGGGCATCGAATAGAAGACGCTTTGTACGCATTGGCCTAGGGATCTGCCAGATACGTGAGACCCTCCGGATTGGTGTCGAGGATTCCCTTCTCCGTCAGACAGCCGCCGCGGCATTGACCGCGTGCGTGCTCAAGGATTGCTCACCAGCGGGCATGTCGTGCGAGGACTTGGTTCGGAATGAAGATCCTGAGATGTTGATGGCAAGCCGACGCCGTCACATCGTATAGTGTCCGCTCGCTCACGGATCTGAACGATGGCTGCGGGAAAGTGCAACACGTGGAGCGTGAGATCACAGTGGATCGATGCCAAATTACAGTATAAGCAGCTTACCCGACCGACTGGCCTGTCGTACACTCGCGTCCTCAAGGTATGAGCACCCCTCAGCACGCGCTTCATATCAGCGACGCAGTGCCGAGTGGAACTTACTGGACGGGCACTCTCCCAGCTCATGTGTTTCCCCACCGCCACACACATCCCAAGCACTGGATCTGGACCGCCATGAGCTGGCCTCACGTCGTATGTGTGTGTGTGTGTGTGTGTGTGTGTGTGTGAATCGCGG
>JAADVT010000754.1:0-15895 GCA_023335895.1 Pythium rishiriense
CAACCCCATAACCAATGTAGCTCGCCGTCGACGAACCCGCATCACTCGAAGACGTCGCAGCCAACTCGCTCGCATCGTCCAAACAACGCGACGACGCCACCTTCTTGAACCACTTCGCCGCCGGACGAGGAATACGAGCCAAATCCGTCGGCTTCGGCTCGTAAAAGTCAGGCGAACCCGTCTGCTCCGTGAAGTTCACGTAGTACATGCCGAAACGAGGAGTGTATGATCCCCACTCATAGTTGTCGAGGAACGACCACGCCGTGTACCCGATGACGGGGAGCTTTTCGTCATGGATGGCGATGTAAACCTGCTCGACAAACTTCTGGAAGAAGTTGAGCTGATCGTAGTTCTCGATTTGGTCGTCGCCACACCAGCCGTTCTCTGTCAGCAAGATGTCGACCGACGGGTCCTTCTCGTGCACCCACTTCATGTACGCGAGGTAGCCCGGTGGGTAACCTGTGAACATCGTGCAGTGGTCGTTGCCGTACTTGTCCACTTTGCCCTGCATCGAGCCGGGCACAAGCTGGGTTTGGTCAATGCCCTTATCCTTGGGCCAGCCAGGGTGAAGGGTGTCACACTTGACAGTCGACGTCGCCGAGTCACAGTCCGTCACAGCGTTCGAGCCATAGTGGTTCAACATAAACAAATCGTACGAACCCTTCAACAGTTTCGACTCCTCCTCCGAAAACTTGGGCAGACGATTACCGGCACGCTCACGCATCACAGCAGGATAGTCACCCGTGACGATCGGCATGAGGAACCAACCCATATCAAACATCATGCCACGTTCAGCGGCTTCGACGTCCTTGGGGTTCTTCTCGTCGAGTGGGTAGTAGAACGAGGACACGAGCACAATACCAATTCGGGCCTTAGCGTGGACCACTTTTTTCTTCTTGAGCTCGCGGAACTTGGCGACCGACTTGGCGTGGGAGACGAGCAAGTTGGCCGAGGCCACGTAAGCCTGCGTGTCCGAGCCCGTGTATCCCGGTGCGACCATGGTGGTGGTGTAGCCAAACCCGACTTGGGACGTCGGCTCATTGAACGTGGTCCACAGGTCCACCTTCTTGCCGTACTCGTTGAACACGAGCGTCGAGTAATCCACAAAGTGGTCCTGGATCTCGGCGTTAAGCCATCCGGGCGGCGAAAGCTCGGTTTCGAGTGCCAGGGGAAGATCAAAATGGTACAGCGTCAAGATCGGCTCGATCTTGTTGGCACGGAGCTCGTCGATCAACGAATGGTAGAATGCCACACCCTCTGGGTTCACCTTCATACGGCGCGTCGAGTTGTCCCACGCCATCACGCGCGACCACGCGACCGAAAAGCGGAACGACTGGAGACCCGTATCGACCATCAGCTTGACATCGTCCTTGTACCGGTGGTAAAAGTCGTCGGCGACGTTGGCACACTTGAGTCCGTCCTGCTTGCGGCAGTAGTCGTCCCAGATGCTGGGCGTACGGCCGCCTTCTTTGACGGCGCCCTCGACTTGGTACGCGGCCGTGGCCGAACCGAACATGAAGCCATTGGGGAAGCATCGTGGCGCTGCGGTCTCTGCCGACACGACGGGCAAAAACAGAGCCGAGGCGGCGAGCCCCACGGCCACGACGGCAGCAGACAGCCGCATGAGTATGCTGGGTATGGAGGCTGAACTGGTCGACGCGAGAATGCGAACTGACGGAGCTCGTGTCGCGAAGACACGCCAGAGGCCGGGTCACGAAGAGGGGCGTAAGCTACGTCCAAGTTCAACGTGATGTTTATGAAGCGGGATATGGAGCAAAGGATTTGCCTACCAAGGAGGATGTGCTGCCACCGTGGAGACCTCAGAAATAGAACGGCCCGTGTACTGATGTAACATGGACGTGCAAGTTGAAGGTACCGGAGTGTAGCCATAATCATGGCCATCCCTGATGTCACTCGCGATTGCCCCAGTGGGGCATGTTCCTAGAGCTCTGTCCTGTGTTGTTGGTTGTCGTGGCCTTGAAGCCGACGCGAAAATACATTCTACCAGACGACACTAAGAGGATCCGAGTGGGCTCGAGCTCAACGTATGCGTTCAATGCGGATGAGGGGTCCCATTTTTCTTTGTTGAGCTTGGAATGAGGGATAATTGTTTGTATTAGCACGACCGCCTGGACTGGAGGAGTAAAACAAAAAAAGAGAGGAGCCCTTGGTATACAACTCTTCCAGTGCCTAAAGGCTCATGAGCTTACAAGGGCCTGGCTCTCTCCTCGGGCGACTCGCCGCACACACACTGGCGTCCAAGTTCACTGTTGATCACTATCGACTGGCTCGCTTGCACTTTAGTTGATACTCAAAAAGTTGGCGGCGCCCTTCACAATCTGCGCCACTTCTTCGACGTGGGCCTGAATCGTAGTCGCGTTATCCTTGAACGCGACACCGTCACCGATGCCAGGGAAAGCAGCCCCCTGATAACCTTCGAAGAAACCGGGGCCGAAGATCACGTGGCGGTACCACGGGCGATGTTGGAGACCCTTCTCCGAGATGAACTGGCGCTCGAGACGCACGAGCTTTTCGTTGAGCTTACGTGCATCCTTATCGGAGGTGCTTCCAGCAGCGTATTGCTTGGCGAAGGCCTCGGTCACGTTTTTAAAGTCGGTTGACTTGGAGATAAAAAGATCAATCGAGCTGCGGAGCCTCGAGTAGTCAATATCAAGTTTCAGCGCCTTGGTCTGCTCCTCGAGGTTGGACAAATCCTTGTGCATCGTGACGCCGTAGGTCGAGAAGTCAAACGGGAGCACCGGCAGCGTCGCGAGACGCAGTGTGAGCAGACCCCACCACTGCGCCGTCGTCGCCTGCGTAGTATAGTGCGGGTCAGCGGCGGTCTCGAGGTACATTGGGCTGTCCATCGTGCTGTGGTACGTGCCGTAGGACGATGCCCCCGGTAACGTGAACATCAAGTTGGCTGAAATGATGCCTAGGTGCTGGTAGAAGGCCGTGAAATCCGTACCGGAACCGAGGAACGAGATCAAGTGCTCGGGTGCGAGCGTGAGTTTCTCGATCTCTGGGTTCTTGGCGCGCGCATCCGCCGACTGCGCGACCCACTGGTCGTACAACGTCTTTTCGGTCTCGTTGCCGTAAAATTTGTTGGCCGGTACATCCTTCGCGGTGTCGTACAGAAACGCCGCAATCGATGGCGTGCCTCCAGCTCCGATCTCAGAGCCGAACGTTAGGTCCACGTTGATATAGGCGACGGCTTCCTTCAGCAATTGTTCCTTGTGGTCCTCAGCGTACTCCGTGCTGCCGAGCAGACCGGCTTCCTCACCGTCCCACGACGCGAGCTTGATGGTGCGACGGGGACGCCACCCAGTCTTGAGCAGCTCACCAAAGCCGCGTGCGATCTCCAACATCGTGGACGAACCGCTCGAAGGGTCCACCGCACCACAGACCCACGCGTCGCGGTGGTTGCCAATGATCACGACTTGGTCGGGCTCCTCCGTGCCCTTGATCGTGCCGATCACGTCCCAAATCGTGCCGATCTGGTTGTCGAGATCGAGATCCAAGTTGACCTCGGTCGCACAGTCGTCGCCGATACGGTACCCGTCGGGAAGCGACAGTCCGCCTTGCCACGCCGCCGGGGCCTTCTTGCCTCCGAGCGATTTCAGGATATGGGCGGCCTGTCCGTAGCTCAGCACGGTCGCGGGCGTGTGCAGCAGACACGTCGCGTCCTCGATCGGAATGTACGGCGCGCCCTTGACCGACGCGAAACCCGGTGTGAGCGGGTCGCCCGCGTACAGCGACAGAATCTGCGCCGAGCCACGCTGGAATGAGTCCTGTGGACGCCACGGGCCGTTTGGGTACGTCGCGCCGACGCCAAAGCCGTCGTCCTCTGGGTCCGAGTACAGCAGCGTGCCGACCATGCCGTACTGCTCCGCGAGAAACACTTTGAGCCCGCGCATCGTGACGCCGTACCGCACGAGCGCGATCTTGCCCCGGAGCTCGACGCCGTTGGCGACGAGCCAGTCGAAGTCGGCCTGGCGCCCAAAATGGGCGTACACGACGGGTGCCGTGAGATTGCCCGAGCCCACGTAGGCCAAGTAGGGCGGCAGCGCGTCCTCGCTGGTCGTGCAGGCGTCGCCCACGACGCTGGCCTCGGTCAGGTTGAGCTCCCGCGCGTGGTGGGGCGGCGCCGTGATGGCCACGCGGGGCGCGCGCGACGGCTTGGACAGCAGCGGGTAGTACGGGATGAGCTCGGCCTCGAGGCCAAACGATTCAAACATTTGGTGGGTGTACACGGCCGTGTTGTAGTCCTGCGGCGAGCCCACGACGTGGGGCTTGCTCGCGTACGCGTGGAGAAACTCCTGGAGCTTGTCGCGGTCGATGCCGTCGACAAAGGCCTTTTCAACGTCGCGTTCCTGGGCCTGGGTCGTCTCCTGCTTGTGGAGCGTCGTGGTCGGGGCTGGCTCGAGGGAGGCGGTGCCCGACAGCGCGACCCACGCGGCCACCAGCGCCAGCGCGGCACACACACCACCGACGACACGTCTCCATGGGTGCGAGCCGTCGCGAGAGTGGCGGTCGCGCGGGAGAAGCGCCTCGTTCTCACGGGACCCACTCGCTGGAGGGGCCATTGGCGGGGCTCACAGGAACGCTCCGGAAGTCGTGGAAATGGACTTCTGCGGACCCGGACGACGGCGTGCCGTCAGGTGGCCGGGGACCATGGAGAAGACGGGCGGAAGCCCCTCCCCCCCCATCACCACATCACCAGGGCTTGGTGTGGGGATTGTCATCTTGAAAAGCAGGCGTCATCCGAGGGGAAACCTTCCCGTTATCTTACGCAGGCTCACATACTTTGCACTTGGATCGCTGCCGTCGACACACAAATAGATTACGACGACGCAAAATAAGAAAAAATCGAACAAAAACAAAGAATGGAGGACCATCACTCTATTTCTTTTCTGACATGGATGGCGACGATTGCTTAAGCGTGGTCGTGACGCTGGCCGCGCTCTGGCCACACATCGCAATTGCCTCGACAGGCAAGACAGGACGGCGCGAACACGAGTCGGTTGCATACGTCTTACAAGAGTGGGGGTTTTCAGATTGATCCTAAAAAAAAAAAATCGCTGCTCGTAAAGCCAACGATCTCGGCCGTAGGTAAGCTGTTGGTCTCATGCCGTGGAGCTCCGCTTACCAGGCCACTTCCTTGCCCGAGTAGTCAAGAAACTTGCCGCTGTGCTGGAGCGTGGCGCCCGAGATCAGTTTCTCGACCGTCGCGGCCGCGGCGCTGGGCTGCACTTGGCCCTTGCCCGAGGTCATATCGGTCGCGAGGATGCCCGGGTGGAAACTCAGCGAGATGATCTTGTCCTTCTTGAGATCGCGCGCGAGCTTGGCGTGGAACATGTTGAGCGCGACCTTGGAGGCACTGTAGCCGTACAGACCGGGGAACGCCGAGCCCGTGGCGATGCTCGCGACGATGCCCGAGATGTTGGCCACGGTGGCCTGGCCGCTCGCGGCGGCCGCGGCCTTGAGATGCGGATGCAAAGCGCGCGTCACGAGCAACGGACCGACGGCGTTGACCTCGTACTGCCTCATGAGGTCGGCCTTGGTCACGCGTGACAGCGAGTCCTTCACGGCGATTCCGGCATTGTTGATCAGCAGATGGATGGGCTCGCCCTGGAGCTCGGCGCCGGCACGCTCAATCGACGCTTCGTCGCTCATGTCGAGCTGGATAATGTCGTCCGGCCCGACCGCGCGGAGCTATCATATTATCATGAGACCAATATCCACCACGATGAGCAATGGTATCGTCCGCTAGAATGTGTCCACGCTTTTCTTACCTGGTCGGCCGTCTCGAGGCTGCGCGCACCGCCAATGACCTTCCACCCGAGCTGCTTGTAGTGCTGCACGAACGCGAGCCCAAAGCCCCGGGTGCTGCCGGTCACGAGCACTGTCTTGGCCGCCATGGTGTCTAGCGATGAAAAAGTCGAATTGTGGAACGATCCAAAGATGGTTTCGACCGACTCCCGGGGGAGGCGGCGCCAAACCGACGCGTCACAGAGAGGCGACGTTCGTGATCTTTCATCGACGCTTGCCTTCGGATGAGAACCCAAACTGCATCCCACCTATAGCCAATCTAAAACCCAATTATATCCAATCAAGTATCCTTTCGATCTCAGCTCGCCACCTGGTTTCGCCCCGCGCTTGTCCACGAAGCGATCTTGATCATCAACATCAAGTTGATGTGTGGTCCGCGATCCCAACATCAGCTGGAAATGGACTCGTCCAAAAAAAAAAAAATCGTTTGGATTGGCTGAAAGTAAATTACTTCCCTCTCTTCCGCAACAACAAAGATTACTCCCCGCACAATAGATTACTTCCCGTCCTCCAAACGATGGCGATGGTCTCACTTCGCACACGAGACGAATGAGGACCAGGGCGAGTACTATCCGTGCGTTGATGACCATCTCTTCTCCTCCTCCTCCTCCTCCTTCTCCTCCTCTCGAGTGACTCAAGTCGAGTCCACGGAGCCCCTCGACTGGAACTCGTCCTCACTTTTCAATTGGCCTTGCCATCCCAAGTGAGACCATGGAAGCCGACAACGCCGAAAAGTACGGCACGTTCCACGAGCGCGCCTCGACTGCCACGCCACCACCGCGCCGTGCGTGGCTGCGCGCGCTGGGCGTCGCCGGCGCACTCGCCGTGGCCGCGAGCTACGCGCTGATGGCGTCGTCGCCGTCGTCGCGCACGCCACCGGCGACGATCGCGATGCACAAGTCGAGCGACGCCCAGACGCAGGCCGCGCAGGAGCTCGACTTTGAAAAAGTGTTTGTCGACGGCATCAGCCGCGACAAGCTCAAGGAGTACCTCCACGCGTACGCGAGCAAGCCCCACGTCGTGGGCTCACCGCAGGACTACAACACGGCCGTGTACACCAAGCAGAAGCTCGAGGAGTACGGCATCCCGGCCGAGATCAAGGAGTACTACACGCTGCTCTCGCGCCCGAACCGCGCGCCGCGCGTGGCCATCACGGCGCCCGCGCAGCACGCGCGCGAGCTCAATCTGACCGAGGCCAGCGTCGCCGGCGACATCTGCACGACGAGCGAGGACGCGCTGCCGCCGTACTTGGCGTACTCGTCCTCGGGCAACCTCACGGCGCCCATCGTGTACGTCAACTACGGCACGCTCCAGGACTTCCAGTGGCTCGTCGACAACGGCGTCGAGCTCAAGGGCAAGATCGCGCTCGTGCGCTACGGCCAAAACTTCCGCGGACTCAAGATCATGCTCGCCGAGCAGCACGGCATGGTCGGCACGCTCATCTACTCGGACCCGTATGACGACGGCTACGGCGTCGGCGAGACGTACCCGAACGGCCCGTGGCGTCCGGAGAACTCGTTCCAGCGTGGCTCGGCGCAGTACCTGTCGCTGTACGGCGGCGACCCGCTCACACCGGGTTTCGCGTCCGTCAAGGGCGCGCCGTACCTCACGGTCGAGGAGGCCACCAACATCCCGCACACGCCCGCGACCGTGCTCAGCTACGCGCAGGCGACCCACATCCTCCAGTCGCTCGGTGGCAAGAAGGCACCCGATTCGTGGCAGGGCGGGCTCACGCTCGACAACGGCGGCTACTTCCTTGGTGACGACAGCGCCACGCTGGTGAACCTGGACCTCGACATTGACAACAGCATCCACACGATCTGGGACGTGATCGGCACCATCGAGGGCGCCGAGGAGCCCGACCAGTACGTCATCATCGGTAACCACCGCGACGCGTGGGTGTGCGGTGCTGTGGACCCTTCCAGTGGCTCGGCGACGATGCTCGAGATCGCGCGTGGCTACGGCGAGTTGATCAAGACGGGCTGGCGCCCGCGCCGCACCATCAAGCTCGCGTCGTGGGACGGCGAGGAGTCGGGTCTGCTGGGCAGCACGGAGTATGCCGAGGACAACCAGAAGGAGCTGCTCGAGAAGGCCGTGGCGTACATCAACGTCGACCTCACGTACGGCCCGATGGTCTCGGCCGGTGGTACCCCGTCGATCGCCGAGTTCCTCTACGAGACTGCCAAGGACGTACCGGCCAACAAATTTTACGGCAACGAGACTGAGAAGACGCTGTACGAGCAGTGGGTCGCGCAGTCGACGGCTGCGCGTGCCAAGAACCCGGCCATCGAGAAGCTCACGCTCGCGCCCGAGCACTTGATCTCGTTCCTCGGTTCCGGTACCGATTTCACGGCCTTTTACCAGCACCTCGGTATCCTCTCGGCCAACTTGATGTTCATGTTCCCTGAATCGTCGTCGTACGGCACGTACCACAGCACGATGGACAGCCCAATGTACCTTGAGACTGCCGCCGACCCGCACTACACGTCGCAGGCGACGACGGCGCAGTGGTGGGGTCTGCTCACGCTGCGTCTCGCGACGCTGCCGGTGCTCCCGTTCGACTTCTCGACCTACGGTGTTGCGATGCACAAGGATTTGTCCAACCTCGAGGAGCAGACCAAGGCGCTGAAACTTGATATTGACTACTCGAAGCTCCGCAAGTCGATCGACCGCTTCATCTCCAAGTCGATCAAGTTCACCAAGGCCACGGAGAAGTTCCGCGCCAAGTACGAGGCCGGCAAGGAGAGCGACAAGGCCGCGCTCAAGTTCAACGAGAAGCTCGTGCGCCTCGAGCGCCAGTTCATCTCGGAGAAGGGACTGCAGCACCGTCCGTGGTTCCGCCACGTGATCTTTGGCCCGGGTTTCTACGAGGGCTACACTGGTGCGGCGTTCCCGGGCATCGCCGACGGTATCGCGTTCAAGGACAACTCGACGACGATCCAGGCCCACGTCGACGACGTTGCTGAGATCGTCAAGGGCGCTGCCGACTTCCTGAGCCTCAAGAACTGAGTTGACTCGCTTGCGATAGAGCCGTGAGGGAGGTCACCTCGCCAAGGCTTACAAATTTTGCCAGCATGTTTGTGCGCTGTAATGGACAGTTTTGATCCGCTCCACAGAGATTGGTGGTCAGTCTTGCTCTAATTAGTGTTTGAGCGCCTTAAACCATCATCTGACTTTGATACTACAACAGCTACCACGTTCAGCACCCGCCCGCTGGGCTGATTGCCACAACGAAAGAGATCGAGGTTCTGGTGAACGACAGGAACCGTTTGCATCACGACGAGACACTCTCCATGGAATAGTCCTTCTCAACTACGCAAATCAGATGAACCCACGCCTCCTACACCATGTGCACGTGCCTTCTCCCAACTTTCACTGGGTAAACGGCTCGATCCATTGCTCTGACTTGTCCCAAAGCACGTTGGACAGGTGCTCGTCACACGCTTGCGCCGACGGCGTCCACACTTGGTCCACGCGGATGTAGTCGCCGCAGTGCCACCCGTTCTCGGCCCACGAGTCCGCGCTCGTGAGCCGCGCGAGAAAGCCGCCCGAGTACGCGGCCGTGCTGTTGCGGCCGCCGCCCCACCAGTTGAGCAGACAGATCAGGCGCTGCACGAAAAACCACGCGACGGTGGGGACCTCCCGGTGGAGCGCCGTGTCGGGCGTGAACCCGGGCGTGTACGCGACGATTTCGGGCCCCTGGGGAAAGCGACGCGCGAATTCCTTCACGCAGAGCAAGTTGAACAGCTTGCTCGTAGCGTAGATACTCATGCCTTGGAACGGGACCGACCCGCGCGCGACCGCGTCAAGGTCCGTGAGATCCGCGATCGGGTTGCCGCCGCCGACCGACGGGTCGTGGGTCTCGGAGCTCAGCACCACGATCTGCTTTGTGCGGTCTTTGAGGAGCTGCACCAAGAGGAAATGGGCGATGTGGTTGACACCAACCGTCGATTCGAAGCCGTCGACGGTGAAGTGTTGTTGCTTGGTCTGGACGGCGGCGTTGCACACGATCGCGAAGAACTGGAGGTCGCGCTGGACAAAAGCACGTACCAACTGACGCACGGACGCGAGGCTGGCCAAGTCGACGATCACTCCTTCGACGGTGGACGAGGAGGCAGCGTGGGCCTGGATCTTCGCCACGGCCTCGTCGATCCGTTGCTGGCTACGGCCGGCGAGGATCACGTGCGTGTGGTCCTGCTTGGCGAGCGCGAGACTACACTCGAACCCGACGCCCGAGTTGGCACCAGTGACGAGGATCACCTTCTTGGTCGAAAAAGTCGCCATGGCAGATACCAAGTCGGAGTGGCGGTGCGCGACACAAGAACGTGTGCAGCGCGAGGAAAATCGCAAACTGGCCACGCGTGCGTGGAGGATATCAGTGGTGCAACAAATCGAAATTGAGAATCCCTGTGGTGGTCAACATGATGACCAGCCGAGAGGTATCAGGAGGGATGGCTTTGCTGATTTTAGCCAATCGACATGAACACAATCAACTTTAGCAGGGAAAACGAATGAAGTCCCCAAAAAAGAGCGCCAGCCGAGGAGTGGCGTCGTCCCTGGGGAACGATAGCGGTGTCGTTAGCATGGAATTCCGTTGACTAACCAGCGGGCGTTCATATCCTGAAGACAGCCCGCGAACGACTCGGCAGCTTCACGATTCGTCTTCTCTACACAAACAAAAAAAATAGAGTGGAGAGCAACTTGTGCGTGGTTGTGAGTGCGGACATTATGGTGGACCCGTGGCTGTTTGTGAGCACCAACGTATTATTACGATCATGTATTTTTAAGAGAGACGAGAGAGCTTGGTGGCGGTCCTGACTCAGGACTCCTGGTCCCATTGCTTTGGTTGCGTATGATTGGATAAAATCCGTCTCATGTTGAAGTGTCGGCCGCATCAACACGCCAAAGACGCTGATGCGGCCGGAATGAGAGTGTTGGTAGAGAGCCCCACATGGAGGGGTCCGTGGATGGCGACGAGCCTCTCTGGCGGACGCATGGCACTCGGCAATTTGCCTCCAAGCACCGATACCACACCACCACGACCTTTTCTTCGGCTCTTCACCATGGCTTCCAGCACCCGCAGCAACTCGACAACGACGACTAGGAAGACCATTCTCGTGACGGGCGCCAACACCGGGCTCGGATTCGAGTGCAGCCTCGCGCTCGCCAAGCAGGGCCACACGCACGTGATCCTCGCCGGCCGTAGTCAGCAACGCATTGACGAGGCCGTCGCGAAGATCCAAGCCCAAGCGGCTTCCACTTCCACGGTCGAAGGCGCGATCGTCGACTTGGCCAGCCTCGCGTCGGTGCGTGCGCTGGCCAAGGCCTTCATCCACCGAGGCCTCGAGTTCCACACGATCGTGTGCAATGCCGGCGTGCAGATGAAGACGCTCACGCTAACCGAGGACGGCTTCGAGTCCACGATCGGTGTCAACCATATTGCCCATTTCTTGCTGCTCGAGCTGTTGCGGGGCCGCACCAAGCGTATCCTGATGATCACATCGGAGACCCACGACCCCGCCGAGCTGAACATGAAGCAGGACCACGACATGACCGACTTGGACGCGCTGGTGCGTGGCAAGCCGACGTACGACGGCCAGGCAGCGTACGGTCGTAGCAAGCTCTGCAATGTGCTCTTCGCCAAGGAGTTTGTGCGCCGCTTCCCGACGGGGCCCGAGATCGTGTCCTACACACCGGGATTCACCCCGGACACGGAGTTTTTCCGCGAGTACAACGCTGTGGTGCGGTTCCTGATGAAGAAGGCGATCTCGATCTTCTTTGCGTGGGGCGGCGGCCGCGTGAGCACGGCCGCGTACTCGGGCGGGTATATGGCAAAGATCGCGTCGGCCGACGCGTGGCGCCAGCACGGCTGGACGAGTGGCGACTACATCCGTGTCGATGAAGTGTGGCAGCCATCCAAGCAGGGGCAGGACCCTGTGCTGGGCAAGGCGCTCTGGACCAAGTCCGAAGAGTGGGTCGGCGGCTTCACGAACTGAGTCGTCCAGCGAGAACTTTGGTGGAGCGATGATAAGCATGGACAGGATGGAAAAGGGAAATATATGATTTCGCGTCTGTTTATACTCTGACTACGCCCGGTCACTCTTCCCAGCACGAGCAGGGAGACCACTGGTAATCCAAGGCGCCACCGGAGCGGTACACGGGCAGTGCACACCAGCGTCGAGTGTCGCGCTCCATGGTCGTGCGGCCGCTGATCGTAGCGTAGAGCGTCTTGCCGTCCTCGGCGTAATAGTCCCAGTTCCTCAAGCACTCGGGGTCGTTCACGTTGTCGGTGTACTTCCAGTGGACGTTCTCGGCACCGCCCGACCGGTACGAGTTGAGCATCGACCACGACCCGAAGTCGTATCCGTAGCACTCGTACGGACCGTCGTTGCGGTTGTTATACCACCACTTGGTGAGACCGAGGCCCGTAATGGCCCGGCAGTTCGTCCACTGGACGCTGGCGTGGGAACCGTTCTTCGCGACGGCGGGGGACGTCCCGTTCGCCGTCGACGGCTGGGCGAGCACGAGAGAACCACACGACATGGCTGCGAGGCTCAAAAGACCAACGTGCTTCATCTCTGGTACAATGGCGCGGATCCCGGTGGACTTGGTGGGGGCTTGGAAAATGCGGGAATGAGTAGGCAGCGAGGTGAGCGGCTGGCTTGACCCCGGACGGATCCTCCTTGACAAGGGAGGGGAGTCGTTTCAAACCAGCCCGTTAGCATTCAGACCACGTTCGAGAGGGACAGTGGGCCGTCAGTGTGACGCAGGAAGAGGCACAGACTTCCCACTCGGAACTCTCTGTTCCACCCGGTCAGATGAACGGAGTAGTATGCATATTGATTACCTTCAATAATACATATCTAAATATCATAAAGTTGATCAATTCAGTGTATTACATACTTTAAATAATGAATACTATTTGGAAAATAGTGTTTATTATCGTACCATATACACAACATAAAACAGTCCCGGGACAGGCACTGTTGCCGATCTTCCCGTGGGAACTCATCGCCTTGTGGCCCCCGGCGTGTCGACGACGCAAGGGCCATGCGTCGAGTGTCCACTGTGGGCCTCCTCTGATTTGCCGCTATCGGGCTGCCTCGGCTCTGTATGGCATACAGTGCATTCAACAAGATCAAGTTTTGAGGATGAAGATGTCACCAAGTCAAATCAGAGCCGGGAAATGGGACTCCCGTATGGACCCTCTGTTGTGTGGCGTGAGTCCCAATGATGCGCAACGTCCCACAGAGTGTGCGTGCGAGTAAAGTCGACCGGTCTCACGACCGATCGGTGAACGACGAGGCCACCACTTCCATCTCAAGGTCATGCTGGTGTAAGGTATGAATGAAGCTCGAATGCCGCGAAGACATGAGACCAGGAGTTTGACGCAGGCGCTGGTTTTTCTTTTCACACGTGCCGAGTGTCGAGGTGTCGCGACCAAAAATAGTTCCGGGATGGTCATCGTCCTGGCCGGGTCAGACATACTCCCGAGCCCGGGTGTGTCGGTGTTTTTGGTCCGGAAGCTTGGGATTCCGAGGGGGGTCGGTTGGCATATCCATCCGACGATTCAACGACGGCGATGGCCTCGTCGATGGTGGTCACGAAGCTCTTTGTGGTTTCGAATTCTTCGCTCGATGCCTCGATCGTGACCTGCCAGAGTGATGGCAACGCAAACCATACGAGCTACGTCGTTGGCGGCGACTGGGCCCTCGGCAAGAGAAGCGACTTTGTGGTACACTTGTGTGTTCAGCGCCAGCGCGTGGCGGAGATCACGGACCCAACGGCACTGATCCTACAGCGAGTCTACGTCTTCGAAGGCGCCATCGATTGTCCGACACCATGGACATTACTTTACTATCCTCGAGATCGGGTCGCTGTCTGC
Organism: Pythium rishiriense; assembly: GCA_023335895.1. NCBI lineage: Eukaryota > Oomycota > Peronosporomycetes > Pythiales > Pythiaceae > Pythium > Pythium rishiriense. The sequence continues at coordinate 13,718 of JAADVT010000754.1, forward strand.
GCCAAGTTTGCTCCGGCCTCTTCGGTGGTCCTGTCATCGTTTAATTACGTCAGTGACGTCGATGTGGCCTCCGAACGCTTTTACGCCGACGCGGTCGCCGGCTGGTCCACGGTGCCGACAAGCGTTCTCGTCGGTAACGTCCAAGATGGTGGGGTTTTCCTGAGCGTGCGGACGCCGATTAAACCCGTCACTCGACTCCAAGTGATACGAACGACTACCAGCGACGGGACGGTCGCTGTCAACGTCTGTGAAGACCTGCTCGGGTCCGCCTGGATCCAAGTCGACAACAGTGACTCGGCGGCGCGCATAGCGGTTTGTTTCTCGCGGTCCTCTGCCGACGACCCAGACGCAGTGTCCAAAAGCGTGCTCGTCAACCTGACCGTGCTGGACACGACAGCGCCCTGCGCAGGCACGACACTGGCACTCACCGAGGATGTTTCGATGTGTGCGGTGTGGGCGTCGCTTGCCTCTGGTCAATCAACACGTATCGCGGACTTGCGGTTGGTGAGTACAACAGAGCCCGGTGGGACAGAAGCGATACAAACAGCGTCCACGAGCGGGTTTATCAAGCTCACAGCAACACCGCTATCACTCTCCAAGGACTCGACTGTCAAGACCCATTTGTTTGCTCGATTCGTAAGTGAACCCACCTACACCGAGGCGCCCCAGGACACAGCGGCGAGGGCAAAGCCCCCGCTCAACGCGACGGTCACCAACTCGACGCTGACGTTTCGGATCCTGCAGCTCGCCGACCTCCACTTCACTGGTCAGCCCGACTACGCGTGCCGCGATCCACCAGCCGCAATGGCCGGAACGCAGTGCACCGAGCGCATCATGGCCAGTTTCATTGATAACTTGCTCGATCTCGAGCGACCCGACTTGGTCGTCTTCACGGGGGACAACATCGACGTGGGGACTGCCGAGTACCGTAGCGCTGCTGTCGAGGCATTCACGCGGAGCGTCGAAGCACGGGGTATCCCGTTTACACTGGTGTTGGGCAACCACGACGATGACGGCGGTTTTCCGCGTGAACACATTCTCGAGGCCGCGGTGAACAGAAGCCACTGTTACGCTCAGCATGGGCCGCTCAACGTGGCCGGCGTCGGAAACTACGCACTGGATATCCATGCGCCAACACGGGGTTCGTGGGGGGACACTGGTGCGCCAGTGTTTCGGCTGTACTTTCTCGACTCGCACGCCTACACGGACACGGCTGACTTCCCACAGACTGGATCAAAGTACGCATGGATCCAGCCGAGCCAGCTCGAGTACTATCGGTCGTTGGCTGCTGGAAACGCAGCGCACACGCCAGCGCTCATGTTTTTCCACATCCCACTGCCCGAGTACAGCACGACGTACTTTGCTACGGGCGAAGGCAACGAAGCGTCCTGCCCATCGAGCGTCAACAGCCATCTCTTGTCGACGCTCGTGGACGTCGGTGACGTGAAGGCCACGTTTGTGGGCCACGACCACGCCAACGAGTACTGTGCGCTACGAGACGGCATCCAGCTGTGCTACGGCGGCGGCGCGGGCTTCGGTCTGGCGTACGGAAGAAGCACATTCTCTCGCCGCGCGCGCGTGATCGAGTGGTCGGTCGACAATGCGAGCCACCACACGATTCAGACCTGGTCTCGGTTCCACGACGACCTCTCGGCCAAGCACCATGAGCAAATCCTCCACTCGGATAAAGATGGCTTGCCACGCGTGGACGTGACGCTCACTAACCAACACAAGCTCATGAGGACGCCAAGTCACGTGCCCGTTATTGCCGGCTCCTGCGGCAGCGCTGTCGGTTTGATCGGCGCTGCGATGGCGGTAGCCTACTGGTGGAAGTACAAGAGTCACGGTCTGAGCAAGAAGAAAACGGAGCGTGGGCCTCACGTACAACCGTCTCAGTCGGTCACCCCAACGGCCGTCACACTACGGAAGGCTTAATTAAACCCACCACAAGAGCTCGACTTCAATACAGTACAGTAGTCAATCACAAAATTCAAGGTGTGTCACGAGATGAACGTCGTTTGATTTGTACAATGTGTGTATTTCAGATCTATGTCATCACCACGCTTACTCCTGCTTGTAGGCCGGGTACGTGACGTAGCCCTCGGCGCCCTTGTCGGCGTTCCACCAGAACTCGCGCGCAGCCTCCTCGGCGATCGGCCAGTCGTTCTGGAAGCGCTC
>JAADVT010000755.1:0-15888 GCA_023335895.1 Pythium rishiriense
CACAAGACACTGGATTTGTCTCTCTATTTCCAACCGATCGCCTGCTCATCACGGCGCCTCGCCATCTGCGGCGGCCTTTTCCTCCTCGAATCGCTTGCGCGCCTCATTCTCGACAATCACGCGCACCTGGACCACACAGATCCGACCGCGCGTGGAGTTATTAGTTCTCCATCGCCATGATTTCTCATCAAGAAGGGGAACCACCACCACACACGTACGCGTCGCTCCTCGATGAACTTGGACTGCAAGTAAAACCCGTAGTAGGCGCCGCCGAGGCCGCCGACCAGCGCGAACAGTGCGCGGCCGACGGAGCTCCCGCCGCCGACGTTGACGCCGCCGCGCGCCGGAGGCGTGTACCCGCCACTCGGTCCCGACGTCATCCTTCGGCAATTTTGGTTGTGGAGCTTGATTGGACACATGCTGTGCAAATAGAAGACGGTCTGCTGTTCGATAGCGCACGGTCATATCTGGGAATGAAAATTACGATCGGCCTGTAAAATACCAGTCTCATCTCTGAGTCTGATCCTGGGGGTACAATCGTTTCCAACGCTGGCCGCGAAAGGTCAGCACGCCACCAATGGAAGCTACGCGGCGGTTGGCGCTGTGACGGGCCCCAACGACAAGATGCGCTGGACGTGCCCTCCCCTCGCACTTCCTTTCTCGCCGTCTTCCACCAACCGATAGTCCAATAGTAAAGCGCGATGGTACGGGCTTCGATCCGCTCGCTGCTTCTCAGTGCCGGGTTGCTGGTTGCCAAGGTATCAGCTGCCGAGTCGTGGGGGTACACAGAGGGCAGCGCTACACAAGCGGGCCCGTCGCGCTGGAGCGAGTTCAATCCGGCGTGCGGTGGCACGCACCAGTCGCCGATCAATCTTGTGTACGAAGGCGACGACATTGTGAACCTCTGGAACACGACGCGCATCGCTCCACTCCAGTTCAGCGGTAATTGCGAGAGCTTCAACTTGAAGACGCTCGACGACTTGTACAGGTGGGAGTTCAACGGCACGATAGGTGCGTTCCGAGCGGTCGTTCATGGTTAGCGAACGACACCAAATATTGAATGACCAAGCTGCACACTGTAGCCTGCAAGGTCTCGCTCCCGCTCCAAGGCGGTAAGACCTACACGCTCTCGCAGTTCCACGTGCACACCAAGTCGGAGCACACGATCTACGACCACCACTACAGCGGCGAGGTCCACTTTGTCCATAAGGAAGACGGCGGCAGCGGCTTGCTGGTCACTGGTTTACTGCTGAGCACCAAGCGAACCGCCAAGGAGAACGCTTGGATCGAAGATGTTTGGCGCACTTTGGACCAGGGCAACGAAAACGTCTCGGTGCCTGTTGACCTCACGTGCGTCACCAGCCTTTCTGTTTTTCACGCTGTTGAGCCACCTTTCCTCATGCTTACGGACTATGTCTCGGATAGGCTCAATTATGTGGACGTGCTCAACGCCGTCGTCGCCAAGAGCCACTTGTTCAATTACCAGGGCAGCCTGACCACGCCGCCGTGCAGCGAGATCGTCAACTGGTGGGTCATCAACAACCCGCTCGAGATCTCGAAGAGCGAGTTCAAGCGACTCGCCGAGAAGTACCGAGGGCGCCCCGCCACGAACGAAGGTCTCGACAACCGCCCGACGCAGCCTCTCAATGACCGTAAAGTCCTCTACTACTGAGTGCCCTCAGGTCCCCGACCCACCCCGTCAACATTCTCTTTCACTGCATCTGCAAGGAAAGATCAACGCGTCTCTCTCTCTCAATGTTCTCATTCGATTAACAACAGCAACACATCCTAGTTCATACAAGTAGTAGCGTCTATTGGAAAAATACCAGCCAAGAGCTTCGCGTGCTTCCACGCAGAGGGTCCGACTTCCAGATCAGACCAAGTTGAACTTGCGCTTCAAGGGGTTCTGTTGACGTCGACGATGTTCATTCCTGAGTGGATGGGCCGGTCTTGTCGTCTGCCATGTTCAAGATCACTTTTCGATTCTCTCTCCAGGGGCTCCGCAAGAATGGCGCTGCGCATCGCGACCAAGACGCTCGGCAGTGGCCACACGATCCCCGTTCTTGGACTCGGTGTGTATCAGAGCGAACCTGGCGCTGAGACCTACAACGCCGTGCTGAGCGCGCTGGAAATGGGCTACCGCCACATCGACACGGCGCAGTTTTACCGCAACGAGGCTGACGTCGGTCGCGCGATCCGCGACTCGGGTGTGCCGCGGGACCAAGTGTTTGTGACCAGCAAGCACTTTGCGCGCAAGTGGAGCTACGCCGACACACTGCGCATCGTCCAAGAAAGCGTCGCCAAGATCGGCGGCGGCTACGTCGACCTCTACTTGCTCCACGCGCCGGGGCGCCCCGAGGGACGCGCCGACGCGTGGCGTGCGCTCGAGGATGCACAAGCCCAGGGGCTGGTGCGCGACATTGGAGTGTCCAACTACGGCGAGGCCCACCTGCAAGTGCTGTCCGAGACGTGGCGGGTCAAGCCGGCCGTGAACCAGGTCGAGCTCCACCCGTGGCTCACGCGCACAGCGCTCGTGGAGTACTGCACGGAGCAGGGCATCCACCTACAGGCCTACTCGCCACTCGTGCGCGCGCAGAAGATGGACGACGCGACGCTGCGCGCGATCGCCGAGCAGACCGCGGCCACGCCGGCCCAGGTGCTGGTAGCCTGGAGCCTCGCCAAGGGCTTCATCACGCTGCCCAAGTCGGTCAAACGCGACCGCCAGCGCGAGAACCTGGCGGCGGCCGCGCTCGTGTTGAGCGCCGCGCAGATCGCGACGCTCGATGCGCTCGACGCGTACTACGTCACGGGCTGGGACCCCATCAAGGAGCACGCCGTGCGGAGCAACCTATGAGAGAGGGAAGGATCTTTTTGAGGGAGGGGAGGATGTGCCCATCACACTGATGACCCAATCACAGGATGTACTCATCTTTTCTAAGATGTATAATCCGACGGGTCGTATTATTGTAATTGCAAGAAAATACCGGGGGTGACGTCAATGGCGGAAAAAGGCAACTTGCTTTGTCGAGCTCCCGAGGGCAAATCGCCATTCACCAACCTGACGCTTCGCGCCATCAAGACCCCATGGCCACCACCGTGACGGTGCCCACCAAGACGCTTCCCAGCGGCCACACGATCCCGGCGCTCGGACTGGGCGTGTTCCAGAGCCGCCCGGGCGCCGAGACCTACGACGCCGTACGCTCGGCGCTCGCGATGGGCTACCGCCACATCGACACGGCCGAAGGGTACAGCAACGAGGCCGACGTGGGCCGGGCCATCGCCGACTCGGGCATCCCGCGCGACGAGATCTTCGTGACCAGCAAGTACATTGGCGGCATGTGGAACTACGACGACGTGCTCCGCGCGGTGGAGGCCTGCGTGCGCAAGATCGGCGGTGGGTACGTCGACCTGTTCCTGCTCCACGCGCCGGCGCAGTCGTTCCGCCGCGGCGACGCGTGGCGCGCGCTCGAGGACGCCCAGGCACGAGGGCTCGTGCGCGACATCGGCGTCTCGAACTTTGGGCAAGCCCACTTGGAGAAGCTCGCGCAAACGTGGCGCGTCAAGCCGGCCGTGAACCAGATCGAGCTCCACCCGTGGCTCGCGCGGAGAGAGACTGTAGCGTACTGTGAGGCACAGGGCATCCTGCTCGAGGCCTACTCTCCGCTCGCGCGCGCGTTCAAGATGAAGGACGCGACGCTGACCACAGTGGCCACGCAGGTTCGCGCGACGCCCGCGCAGGTGCTGGTCGCCTGGAGCCTCGCCAAGGGGTTCATCACGATCCCCAAGTCGGTCAAACGTGAACGCCAGCAAGAAAACCTGGATGGCCACAAGATCCAGCTGAGCGACGAGCAGGTCGCGACGCTTGATGCGCTTGACAAGTACATGGTCACGTGCTGGGATCCTATCAAGGACCACCCCGTGTAACCATCAAACACAATACTCAATGCAAGGCCGTATTACCGTACATCCTCTCCCTCCAGTACATTCTCATACCATCCATTGCAACGGAATGTCAGCAATGCTGAGATCATTGATGAGGCAAATCCATCGGGGGGGGGGGGCAACATCCTTGGGCGGACACAATGAAGGTCCATGCCTCCGGATTGCGGCCACACAGCTCTGGGATTGGGAAGGGCGACATCACTTTTCCATGTGCAGACAGTGCGATTGCATCATCGACCAGGGCCAATTTCATTGGTGTTTTCTCCACATGATGCATTCCCATTCGCTATAATGCCACCAATCCAAGGCCACGCGCATGAGGCGGCACAGGTTCAACGGACGCATCCGATCCTCCTCTCACGGTTGCTGAGACCGCCTCCTTCGCCGGCGGCGGTGGGGGGTGCGCGCCGCAGCTTGAAGCTCACTCTCCAATCTTCCAAGGCCCCACCCACAAGCCTCGCCCCCTTCTCCCAATCTTCTGTGACCATGGCGGCTCCGATCGCGACCAAGACGCTCCCGAGCGGCCACAAGATCCCGGTCATCGGCCTCGGCGTGTACCAGAGCGAGCCCGGCGCCGAGACCTACGACGCCGTGCGCTGGGCGCTCAAGATCGGCTACCGCCACGTTGACACGGCGCAGTTTTACCGCAACGAAGCCGACGTGGGCAAGGCCATCGTCGACTCGGGGCTCAAGCGCGAAGAAGTGTTTGTGACCAGCAAGTACATCGCCGGCGAGTGGAGCTACGACGATGTGCTCCGCGCCGTCAAGCAGAGCGTGGAGCGTATTGGCGGCGGCTATATTGATCTGTACCTGCTCCATGCGCCCGCAAGCCCCGCCGGCCGTGCTGACGCCTGGCGCGCGCTCGAAGACGCGCAGTCGCAAGGTCTGCTCCGTGACATTGGCGTCTCCAACTACAGCGAGGCTCACCTGAAGAAGCTGGCCGAGACCTGGCGCGTCAAGCCGGCCGTGAACCAGATTGAGTTGCACCCGTGGCTCACTCGCGAAGAGCTGGTCAAGTACCACCATGCGGAGGGCATCCTGCTGGAGGCGTACTCGCCTCTGGCCAAGGCGCACAAGCTCAAGGACCCCGTGGTGACTGAGATCGCGGAGCAGATCAAGGCCACGCCGGCCCAGGTGCTCGTCGCGTGGAGCCTTGCCAAGGACTTTATCACGCTCCCCAAGTCGGTCAACCCGGAGCGCCAGCAATCCAACTTGGACGCGTACAAGATCACGCTGTCGGCTGAGCAGATCGCCAAGTTGGACGCGCTTGACGAGTACTTGGTCACGGGTTGGGACCCGATCAAGGACCATGCCGTTTAAGTCGATTGCATACACAGCAGCCGTGCTGCTCACTGTAGCCCTCTATTTTTCATTTGTCAAGCGAACGATAATCGATAAGTTGATCTTTCTGGCACGAAACTCAGTTCACAAATAACGCGCGAAGTATTTGCAGCTGACTCCATCGTGCACGCTTGACATCAAGTTCACGCAAAATCGCATCTACTTTACCGCTCGGCCATGTCGTCGAGCTCGCGCAAAATCGCGTCTACTTCTTGTTCGACAACCTCCACGTAGTTGGGACCCCTGAGTCGAGCAATTTTTGCCTTTAACGCGTGATTTACTGTAGTTGTGGACTGTAGTTCATCTTCCAGCGAGCGTTTACGGTGCTTGAGAATCTCCACATCACTTCTCGCTTTCTCCGCTTCGAGCTTTCCGCAAGTCGGATGACTTCTCATCAGTAACTGCTCAACTCATTTCGACAGATTTTCACATTACGCGAACCTTATTGGCACTGATGACACTCTCCAGACTCATGAGCTGGCTCTGCAGCCCTTGCGCGATGCGTTCCTCTTCGAGACGTGCTTGGCGCTCTTTCTCTGCATGGCGACTGTCCTGACCACGCAGGATTGCCTTGTCCTCGAGCATCTCTGCCCAAATTGCATCAATGCACACCCGCTGTTCCTTCAGCCTATGATCCATCATGACACACCTTATATCACGTCAACGGTGTGACCAATCAAGCCTCTTCTCCTCCGCACCCAGGAGAAAAACGCACGCCTCCTTGAGCAGATCAATCTGGCGTTGTTTGGCGCAAACGCTGGTTTCCGCTCGTGCGCGCTGCTTCAAACGCCCCTCCAGTTCCCGTCGCAGCTTCCCCTCATGCGCTGCCCCCACTGTAATCTCCTTCTCCAACGCAACAGTATCCACGGCTACCGCCGCGCTCTCGACCAACAAATCGCCGTGGAGGATCCGCTCGAACGCGCCAACGCGCAACTCGCGAACGAGGTTCTCCTGGCGCTTTGCTTGCACCACTCGCCACCTAAAAAAGCGACGCACACCCCGTCACTCGCTCCGCCACGTCCTCCGTCTTCCACACGCCCATAACCACCAAAGCGTACCGTTCGTCGACGAGCGCGCGCACTTGCGCGAGGCGCTCGTCCATGCTCCTCGGCCGAGATTGAAGTTTCCCCCAACTTCAATCTCGGCCGAACGGCAACCATCATTCTGTTGCCAAGTGCAACCGTAATATTGCACTGCAATTTATGAAAATTACGCTCTCCATGTTGAACCCCCGATCGATTGAGTGTCTTCAATCCACACCGTCTATTTGAAGCGCCGACGCTAAAGATGTTAGCGCTCGATGCCAATCCTCTCCTCCGCCCGGACCACTGAGAGCGATCGCCATGCGGAATGCGGCGCCTCGCGCGGGTCGAGGCGATCCGTTCACACGGCATTCCGTCGCGTTGTCCAAGAAGAGGAATGGGACGCGACCGGCGCTGCTCGGCGCGCCAGCGCCAGTGACGAGCGGAGTCGTCGCGCCGCGCAAGCTACAGTGCTTCTCCGTGGCCTGCAATGGTAGTGATGCATAGGCTCAGGAGTGGTGAGTGGAGTTTTGATGAGCGCACTGTGCTGACAATTCTTGGTCGTTTGGTATTACACCCTGTAGACATGCCGCAGCTTGAATTTGGCGACAAGATCGTTTTGCCGGCGGTACGGTGTGGAATAGTTCCTCTGCAACATTGGCTACTGACCGATCATGGCGTGTGAGTGCCTACAGAAAGTGCTACTGGAACTGCAGTGTTTCAAGGTCGCGACACCGATGCTCTTCCATGTACGGTGATTTCCAATGACATGCGGGAGAATTAAGGCATCGTGTGACGAACGCTGGTCCAACAGATACGAGCTTTCGGAGCTCAAGAGCAAGACGAATCCGGGGGCTTTACCCAATACTGTTCCGTTCAGGAATTCAGCGCACCTGATGGACAGGTCTTCATCCCGTACTGGATGATGCTGAACCTCCATATCACTGAAGGAAGCGACGTGGTCATCACAAATGTTGTCGATATCCCACGTGGCATATATTGTCGCCTGCAGCCCGAGGACACTAGCTTTCTTGACATTGCCGCCGAAATCGGCCCCAAGCTGCTGATGGAGTCGGCACTGCGGCGGTATTCGGTCTTGAGCAAACACGAAACTATACTGATCGACCATGGAGACAAACGGTTCTACGTCAAGGTTCTTGAGCTCAAGCCCGGGCATGTTGTGAGCCTTCTCGGAGACGTCGATCTGGAATTGGACTTTGCGGCGCCACCGCAATCCGATCCAAAGCGACCAAAATCAGCCGCAGAGAGTGGGGAGGCCAACCAGCAGTTATCCGATGAGAAATTGCACCAACGTTCCCACCTTGACGCTTCTGCGGAGGTTGCTTCTGAGGATGTCACCAGAGCAATACGATATGGTGTTGGCAGGCGACTGATTGATGGCGCGTGCGTCATCGCTATGAATCCAACGTCGACTCCAGCGCCAGAGACCGTTTCCGTGAAGAAGGCAAAACTAGGTTACAGTTCGTTCCAAGCAGCGAAGCAGAGAATAGGTGTGACCGGTGCATCAAATAACGTCGCGACGGATCGTGTTGCCGACCGAGCAGATACAGACTCGCTCGCTAAAGACATCAAGCTTGCACAAGGAGCGTTTACATCGCAAGGACATCAACTGGGGGGTCGGATAGACAAGGGCGCGTTGAGCACAGCCAGGCCAATGGAAGGTGGAGCCGACGTACGGCAACGAGTTGGAATCACGGAAATAGTGACAACGCAATCAACACAATTCTGCGTAATGTGCTTGTCCGAGGTTGCGGAGCCCAACGCGGCATTACATGCTGTGAGATGCGCCAAGAATCCGAGCTACCACAAAGTACGTGCGTTGCGCTTCCCAGTTGTTGCTGCTGATCAACTCTCATTAACCTTTATGGCTGCAGTTTGAATGCGCTGTTTGTCATGCGCGCGTGCTGAAGCGTGATCAAGCGATGCACATCCACTGTGACGAATGCAATGAGTTGGTCGCGTCTGAGTCTTGTCTTACCGCTCATGTTGAAGCTACCCATGCTGCAACTAGCGCATGCGTCGACTGTGGAGCAAGGTTTACACAAGCAGGGCTTGCCGAGCATCGAAGGAGCGCATGCCCGCAAGCCCTTGAGCTGGTTTGTGATCTCTCCATCGAGGTCATTTGGTATGACATCAGACCCGCTAATTGCAGCATGCCGGCCCTAGTGTACCCTCTGCGGATTCAGATTGAAACGGAAGGAAATCGCAGCTCATATGGTTGCATGCTCGAGCCGAACAGAACGATGCGAGGTAAGGCGAACACAAGTAAGAATGATTTACGAGTACAAGATACTGACGAATCTTTAATTCATTTATTGTTCCAACCCAGGTCTGCCACAAGTACATTAAGATCATCGATATGGACTCACACATGGCCGCGTGCAGTTCAGACAACCTGCGCTTGGCAGGTACAATCACGTTTGTGGCACCATCGAACAACCAAGTGGAGGAGAATAGCTCTGCTTCCGCAGCTGTCGGTCTTGAGTGTGTGTATTGCGGCAAGCGCGCCTTCGTAGACGCCCGCCTGCTCGAACGCCATGTCAACCAGGAGTGCCTCGTGGCTCGTGCGTTCCGTGCACCTGCATCGTGCACTAAATCAACAAACGATCCAGCAGCAAGCTCCGTGAAGACGTTAATCCAGGGGAAGCTGAGACGGCTTGAAGACGCAAAGCTGCTTAGTGAGAGCTCCTCAAGTATATCCTTTGACACGAGCCAGCTCCATGAACCGTCCAGCAGCAACCAAAACGACACCTCAGCCCACTGTCACCGCGCGGATTCCCTCATTCGCGACGACCACAGCGCACGCCTGACCGCATCAACACTCCACGGCAAGCGCAAACACAAACCAGCGCGCCCGCCCAAACAGCTCGCATCACTGCCATCAGTGCCCGCGCAACCCAATTTACCGAGGACTGAGGTGGATGTCGGTCTGTTCATCGGCAGCACGGCGACGGCATCTCGTGCGTCGACTACATCCGCCTCCACACATTCTCTGCCGCGCCAACAGCAGCCCCACGCACGCGCGGCAAGCACGACACGGAAGCTCCAAGCGATCCGCCGTCCGCAATTGTAAGTACGCATTACCATCTCTCTCTCTCCCCCTCTGTCCCTCTCTTCTTGTGTGCCATCATTGGGCATCCATCTCCCGCCAAATCGCCGAAACCCTCCGGATTCCCGCCAATCCGCGCGTTTGGTCTATTTCCACCAATCACATCACTCTCTTCCAGGAGGCTACCGGAAGTCAATATATTCAAACCAAGTATAACTGAGTACGTCGCCTGTCCTCCCAAGGCACCCCCCTCCCGTCCATTTTGGCGCGCAAATTATGAGTGACTCTCCCTCCCCTCCCTTCGCTTCCAGCCACGCGGTCCGCGTGACCGGACGCACACGCGAATTCGCCGTCTCCCGACCACACGCCCCGCGCAAGTCTCTCTAAACTAACAGGCCACCATGTTCGAGGCTCGTCTCCCGCAGGGCCGCATCGTCAAGCTCATTGTCGAGGCCATGAAGGACCTCATCTCGGAGGGCAACCTCGACTGCACCAAGTCGGGCATCGCGCTCCAGTCGATGGACGGCTCGCACGTGTCGCTCGTGTCGCTGCTGCTGCGCGCCGAGGGCTTTGAGCACTACCGCTGCGACCGCAACATCTCGCTCGGCGTCCAGACCGCGTCGCTCTCGAAGATCCTCAAGTGCTCGGGCAACGACGACGCGCTCTCGCTCTCGGCTGATGACAACGCCGATGCGCTCAACATTATGTTCGAGGCGGCCTGTACGTGACTCGTAGCGTGCTGTCGGAACGATCCGTGTGTGGGATACTTATCGTTTGTGTGATGATACAGCGGGCGACCGTGTGTCGGACTTCTCGCTCAAGCTGATGGACATTGACAGCGAGCACCTCGGCATCCCGGGCACCGAGTACATGGCGACCGTGCGCATGCCGGCGTCTGAGTTCCAGCGCATCTGCCGCGACCTCCAGACGATGGGTGACACGTGCACGATCGCTGTCGGTAAGGAAGGCGTCAAGTTCTCGGTGTCGGGCGACCTCGGCGCGGGTAACATCACGCTCAAGAACAACACGGCCGCCGAGAAGGAGTCGGACCGCGTGATCATCACGATGGAGGAGCCCGTTGAGCTCACGTTCGCGCTCCGCTATTTAAATATGTTTGCCAAGGCCACGCCGCTGTCCGAGACCGTGACGCTGTCCATGTCGCCGGGCATCCCGATCGTCGTCGAGTACCCGATTGGCGACATGGGCTACGTGCGCTTCTACCTCGCGCCCAAGGTCGAGGAAGAAGACTAAGTTGAGCAGGTTTTCGCGCTGCCGTGAAAAGCACTACTATGTTTCCGCAAGTAATCCGTTAGATATACAAACCGCCACACACACACACACACACGCCCAACGCAACATCATTTTCTCTCATTCCAAATCGTACTTCGTGGATTCAGAATGGTGCAGATCATCCAAGTCGTAGCGGTCAAAACGAGAAAATATAGAGTAATCTATTGTGGCGCAGGGGTCTGGTTCGCTCACTTGGCCCACTGGGCCAAGTTCGAGTACGTGACGTAGAAGAACGTGAGGATGCCGATGGTGATGACCAGCACGTCCATGATCTTCTCGACGAGCGTCGTCTTCTTCGCGAGCTTGAGGTAGAACAGCGGCGGGTACACAAAGCTCAGCGGCACTAAGACATGGCAACATAAAACGTCAGGGGGCCACCGCAAGCACACACAAGTCAGGAAGTACACTAGAGACAAACGCACCGCAGCAGAAAGCGCCAACAAGCGAGACGAACAGGTCGAGGCGGTTCTGGCCAAAGTACGCGATCGAAATGGTCACGAGCACAGTGAACGCGCGGAAGAGGTTCTTCTCCAGCTTGAGTCCGGACGCGCGCTTCGGGAAGCCCAGCATCTCCTCCATGATCTTGACGGCCGGGAAAAGGAAGAGCGGGTAGGACAAGAGCTGCGCGACTGAGTAGCCGAACTGCACCGAGACGGACCAGCCGTTGCGCGGCAGGCTCGAAGTCACCATCGGCTGGATGCCGTCGCCAAACGCCATGTAGTTGATGCCCGCAAAGAAGCAGTAGAACAGAAAGAGCCCGACGACCGTGGCGCTGAGCAGCATAGGGAACTTGGCGCGACGCGCCTTGTTGAGCGCGCTTTGCGTGGGTAGCACGAGACCGATGCCCTCAAACGTGAACACGGCGGTGCCGATGAAGACCGGGTAGTCCTGCTGGTTAAAGTACTGCACGGGCTTGACGCCGTCCGAGCCCAAGATCGAGAAGCTGTTGCCCAAGATGAACGCCAGACCGTACAAGATGAACACGTCGGCGACGAGGTTGCTGATCGAAAAGTAGCTGATGTAACGGATCCAAGAAAGCGGGATGTGCACAAGAATCTGGAGCACGACGAGCGTCGAGGTCGCGACGTGCACGCCCACGTATTCGAGCACTTGCGCCATGTTCTGCGCCACGAAAATCACGTACGTACAGCAAAAGCCGCCCTGCATGAGAATGATCGAGATCTGGACCATGCGGCGTCCCCACGGGCCGTACGCCTCGTAGCCCACGTGGCCGTACGTGCCGCCCACAATCGCGCGGCACTGCAGCAAGCGGATCATCGCGTACAGTGTCATGGCCGCGACCACGAGCAGACAGAGCGGCGAGAAGAGCAGCCCGCCGCTGCGGAAGCCGTCGGGCAGGAACAGGATGCCCGTGCCCACGAACGCCTTGAGCAGCGTCAGCAGCGCGTGCCAGAGCGTCGTGGTCTTGCCGCTCTCGCTGGCGGCGGTCTCGGTCGTGGGCTTTTCGACGTCCAGCTCAGCGCGCAAGTCGGGCGAGCGCTCGGCCAGCAGCGCCGAGCGCTCCGTGGGGGTTTGCGCCCAGGGCTTGCTGCGCAGCGCACGCCGCTGGGCCGGGAGGCGGAACATGGGCGTCTCGAGCAGGTTCTGCGCGCGGTCCTCGACCTCCATGTTGTCGTACAGGTCATTGTCCTGTGACAGCATGCTGCCGATGAACGGATCGTAGACGCGCGAGATGCGGTCGATGATCTGGTCGCGCAGGTGCTTGGAGACCTGGGGCGCGCCCTCTTGCTGGACGTGGTGGCGCCGGAAGCCGCCCGGAACGGCGATGTCGAGCGCACGGGTCTCGTTGCCGTTGACGCTCGAGAGCAGGTGCAGCTGCGGGTCCGAGTCGCTGCGTGCGCGCTCCTCGGACGCCGCGGGCTGCAGCACCTTGTGGAGGTCGTGCACGGTGTCAGCCATGGCTTGGAACAATCAGTCGGAGGGGGAGTCAGTCGGGGGACCGTCGGAGGGAGACGCACACTGGCGGAAGTGGGGGCGCGGGTGGACGGCGGCAGAAGCCGTCGCAGGCGGTTGATGAATAATGAACCAGATGCACCAAGTGTGGCGGCGGAAGGCAAGCAGGTGATGATGGGCGCGTCGACCACGCACATGCGCCACCAGAGGGGCCGAGATACCTGTGGTACTGCATGCTCAACCGCAGTAAAACCTCTATTGTATGATTAAAAGACTCTACAATCCTCTTTTGTAGCCTACAACCTCTGATACATGCTACCTGGTAACATTCAATTTGTATCGTTTTTCGAAGGATGTGACGTTCGTCTGGTGTGCGTTTCGTTCCAAACTCGGGAGAACTTTGAGAAAGGAGGGCTAGGGCTGTTCGTTGTGGGATCCAGGGCGGTGGTCAATCCGTTATTGTGTTGACCACACTAAATCGAAGCATGGATAACGTGGTCCACATTATCCTCAACATTTTTGAAAAAGTCCCCCTTTCGGCCAAGAAAAAAGGGAAACCTTTGGGAACCACCACCAGGCACGGACGACCATGGACGCGTTCTTGGCGTACGCGTCGAGCGACGACGAGGGCGACGTCGACCGCAAGCGCTCTCCGTCGCGTGGCTCGTCTGTGTCCCCGACGGAGACGGCGGCGCTGGCGCTGCCGGCCGTGAACTCGGCGCCGCTGGTCGTCGCGGCGGCCGCGCGGAACCCGTACGTGACGGACCACCTCGCGGGCGCCACGTCGTCGCAGCTCGCGATCAACATGCCCGTGGACTCGACGCTCGCGCCGTTCCACGGGCCGGCGAACGCCTTCGCACGCAGCGCTGCGCTGTCAAACCCGGCGCTCGTGGGCGGCGGCAAGGAGATCGTCACGGGCGTCGTCGAACGCACCAACCTCGAGGATTTCAACTTTGACGCGCAGTACCACACGTACAATCACAGCCACACGGGCATGTACCTGAACAAGGCCGCGCCGACGGGTGCCGATCAAGACGGCGCGATCGTCGCGTCCAACGACGACAATGTGTTTACGCAGCGCACCAAGCCCAAGAAGAAGCAAGGCAGCAAGACCGTGGAAATGGAGTTCAAGGACGAGTTTGGCGACGAAGCGACCGATGGCATCTGGGCGCCGTTCAAGGAGAAAAGTGTGGTCACGGACGCCGAGGCCGGCACGCTCACGGAAGAGCAGGAGAAACTGCGCCAGGAGCGCATTGACGCCAAGAAGCGCAAGGCCGAGGAACGCAGTAACTCCGAGTTTGACGAAGACATGGACTTTGACCGCATGATCGAGAAGAAGAACGCTCATTTGCTGCCCGCGCGGCTCAAGGCTGGCCAGAAGGCCATGGAGGCCCGCACCGAGTTTCTCGGCGGCCAGGAGTACGACTACCTGGGTCGCTCGTGGGTCGAACCGCCTCGAGGCGTCAAACCGGATGAGGACGCCGAGCACCAAGTGTTCTTGCCCAAGAAATGCATCCACAAATGGACAGGCCACACCAAGGGTGTCCAAGCAGTCGAGTTGTTTCCGAAGTATGGCCACTTGGTTCTCTCCGGTAGTCTTGACCACACTGTTCGCATCTGGGATGTGTACAACGAGCGTCAGTGCAAGCGCGTATACGAAGGCCACACCGGTGCTGTGCGTGGTATCAACATGTCCAACGACGGCCGCCAGTTCTTGTCGTGTGGGTTTGATCGCTTCATCCAGTTGTGGGATACGGAAACGGGCCAGTCGATCAAGTCATTTACGAACAGACGTGTGCCGTACTGCATCAAATTTCACCCCGAAGACAACACAAACTTTGTGATCGGTGACTCGAACAATATGGTGGTGCAGTTTGACGCGCGTAGTGGTGAGATCGTGCAGGAGTACAACCACCACCTGCAGGCTGTCAACTCGGTTACATTTGTGGATGACAACCGCCGTTTCGTGTCGACGTCCGACGACAAGAAGATCCTCATTTGGGAGTGGGGCATTCCAGTGCCCATCAAGTACATCTCAGAACCGTCGATGCATTCGATGCCTGCGGTGACGCTCCACCCGTCTGGCGGATTTTTTGCCGGCCAGTCGCTCAATAACCAGATCGATGTTTACACGGCACGTGACAAGTTCAAGATCCAGCGGAAGAAGGTTTTCAAGGGTCATGCGAATGCAGGATATGCTTGCCAGTTGAACTTCTCCCCGAACGGACAGTACCTAGTATCAGGCGACGGCGAAGGCAAGTTGTGCTTTTGGGACTGGAAATCGACAAAAATGTACAAGAAACTGCGCGCGCATGACCGTGGACCGTGCATGGGTGTGGCGTGGCATCCACTTGAGCCTAGCCAAGTGGTTAGTTGTGGCTGGGATGGTTTGATCAAGCTTTGGGACTAAATAGCTGTGGTCAAGAAGGTAATACAGGATCCTGGAGGCAGCGTAGCCATCAGTTGACTGAACCATTTCAATGCTCGTGGACTGATCAGGGCCGGCTGTGTAGTGACTGAGTCGGCGAGCCGTGTCGTCGAAGGCAAGCACGTGCTCGTTGGTGTTCGCTCTGCTGTGCCAAAAGCCTTATTTGTCCTACTGCTGAGCAGCGATTTTACCTGCTCGTTTCTTTCAACGGAATTCCTCGTGTTGGTGTGAACAAAGGACTCAAACTTCAGCGATCAGAAACGCTGATTTCATGTCTGAAACGCGATGCTATCCAGATCAGAGGCTCACAAATGGCACGATCATGTCCAGTTTTGTCCACTTCCGCGCTGTCCAAGGCAGCGGCAGCCATTTCGGTTCATCAAGGTTTGATCGTTGCCTGAGACGTCATTACGGACTACTAGTAGTACCGAGCGAGGGTGACTTCTTTGTACTCGAAGTATGCAAGCCGTTCATCTGAGAGCATCGGGTGGAATTCCTGCGGAAGAAACACAAACGAGAGATCGACACCAAGCGAGGAAAGACGCTCGAGAAGCTCAACATAGAGTGATCAACATCCATGAATTCAAACGACAAAATACTCGCACTTACTCCTGTCGAGTCATTTAAGGAAGCTCGACCAGGAGCCTTCAAAACTGCGAGGAGAGAGAGAAATAACGGACGGCGTTCAGTTAGCCTTCGCGAAGCCAACACGGGGACCAGTGCTCGTCGTGCCGTAGTCGAAGACCGTGTAGTACTTGCGCATGAAGACATCGCCAAGAATCCACAGGTTCTCGTCGAAAGCCTGGAAGGCCAAGTAGCACGAACCATCACCACCGTCAAGCGTGTAGTCCGCCTTCTGGATCGAGTACTGCTTGCCGCCG
>JAADVT010000756.1:0-15845 GCA_023335895.1 Pythium rishiriense
CCCCCTTTCCAAACCTGAATCTGTCGAGGGGCTCAGCGTCATCAAATCGGTCTGAAACCCCGTTTTGAAGTTTCAGAGTGTTAGATTTGAGGTTATCGGTAGACTGGGTCTAACTGCGTTATACATCCTGCGGGATGCCTTCCTTTTATACTGGTAGTGCTTCGTATTCGAAGAGTACGGAGTATACCAGCACTCCAACGATTATACGCACTCCCAAGTGAAATTTATACGTTTTATCCTCTTTCGAAATGTATGTAGCATACTCCGTAATATATAACCTTACCAGAACATGTTGAGCAGGGAGGTATTAAACAATGGTTTATAGAGGTCGCAAAAATGCTTTTCCCGAGGTAAATATACTGTGTATATTTTGTTATACGTCCTAGATGGTGTCCCCGACAATCTTCGTCACATAGCCACTCACCGACTGTCTGTCGAGCTTGTCGTTGGCGTAGTCCGCCTCACTAAATGCTTCAATCCGCACAAATTCGTGTTGGGACGTCCGGCGTACCAGCATACTGAGACCAAATGCCTTCGTGGCCTGCAGATACCGCAAGACTCGCTTCGCTTGAGCAAAGTGAGAGGCGTCAAAGGACGAGAGGAACTGGCCAAGCCGACGAACCACGTGCGCAATGTCCGGTCTGGAGCCCGACACAAGATACTGGAGTGCTCCGATGACCTCTCTGTACGGGAGATCTTCTGACTCGGTCGACGAGAGGTTGTGTTGCTTGATCTCGGTCGCCGTCGCCTCTGGCGTCGCTACTCCATGACAGCCGTGCATGTGGAACCGACGAAGGATCTCCTCGATGTAGCTTGTCTGTGACAGGAATATACGGTTTCTTGCACGATCAATTTCCACTTCAACTCCAAGCAAATACTTCACGGGCCCCAACTCAACCAGCTCGAAACTGGCCGCCAACTGCTCAGCGATTTTCACGCAGAGCTCGTGATCCCCAATGAGAAGAAGGTCATCCACGTATACCGCGAGGAGCATGACTATCTCCCCCTTCTTGTGGAGAGCGTAGAGGCCGTGGTCACTCTCGAGGCGAACAAAGCCAAGTGCCACGAGGTGCCGGTGCAGGGTCTTGTTCCACACCATGGCGCCTGCTTCAGACCGTAGAAAGACTTGACGAGGCGGCAGACCTTGCCGTGACCTTCAGGACCAAAACCTTGTTGGAGCTCCATGTAAATCACCTCCGTCAGTGTGCCATGGAGAAATGCAGTCTTGACGTCGTACTGCATGACAGCCCACCCGCGCTGGACAGCAAAGTAGAGCGCCGCCCGGATCGTATCGAACCTAATGACAGGCGCGAACGTCTCGTTGTAGTTGACACCAAACTTCTGCTTGAAACCGTGGACGACAAGACGAGCTTTGAACCGCTTCACAAAGCCACTCTCGTCCTTTTTGATGGCGAATACCCACTTGTTGGTGATCACACTTGCTTTGCCGGCAGACGATCGATCAACAACGATCCATACACCGTGACGACGAAGGGAGTCCAGCTCCTCGTCCATGGCCCCGCGCCAGTGCCCAGCGAAGCCACAGCGGATGGCTTGTTTGTTGGTCGCGGGGACGGGAACATCTCGGGTATGCAGGCGGCCTTCCACACTAGGCTGTACATCACACTTGAGCACCTTGGCCCACCGACGAACCTGGCCATCACCGAGATAGTGACGCTCATAACCATCGAACTAGGTGTTGCGCTTGCGACGCCGACCGTACTTGGAGACTTGATGGCGAGCTACCGTGTCGCTTTCCACCAGCTCGTGGGGCGCTGCACTGTTGTTGGTCTTGCCGGTTGCTGGTGATGCAGGCTTTGTAGTCGGCGCGCTCACTGGTGGTCGCAGCGGCGCTGCTGGCTCGCTGGTTGTGCTCACTGGAACAGACTCAACGACCACTGGGACATCTTCGGGGCGAATAAGACCCTCAGGCTCGACAAATATACTTTCTCGTATCGAATCGACCTGAACGATGTCTTCAATCTGCATCTGCATAGGTACGAGTGCCACACGCGTGGGGAGCTCGTGATCACCGTGCCGATGCACATTCAGAAGAAGCTGCTCCACATACTCGCGGCTAACTGTGAAATCCTCACAGAAGACCAGGTTGCCGCCTCTTTGCGTCTTTGCTGCTCCTGTCTTGAGGTCAATGACTGTGTACCCACGCGTGGACGGGGAGTACTCGACGAACAGAGCCGTCCCCATTCTGCTTCCGAGTTTGTCCTTTGTTGGCCGAGAGTCGGCAGCAATGTGGTAGTAGCACAAAGACCCCCACGTCCTCAGATACGAAACGTTGGGCCGCTGCTGGTCAAGAGCTTCATGTGGCGTGCGCCCATCCAGAACTCGGGTTGCTATCACGTTGATGGTGTAAATGACAAACCGTGCTGCGAACCCCCACAACCAGTCTGGCAGATTCGTCATGTGCAGCAGCGCCCTGACCTTGGGCAGCACAATTCCGTTGCCGCGCTCGACAATTCCGTTCTCGTGAGGCGAGTAGCCGTTGGTTTGTGTCAGTTCAATCCCGTGCTCCTCGCAGAATGCCTTGATATCATTGTTGTCGAACTCACCACCTTGGTCGGAGTGGATCTACTCAACGCGGTAGCCTCGACGCCGATACTTGACGTGCAGGCGGAGCACGAGCGCGCTAATGTGTCCCTTTGCCTCACTATTGTTTCGTATCAAAAAGATCCACTTGTAGCGGCTGCACTCATCAACCACAAGCAGGAACGCCGTGTGGCCCTCAGTGGTCTCGACGTAGATGGTGCACGGGTCGACTTGTAGCCGCTGCAGTGGTCGAGCTGCCCATTCCCCCTCGTGGACTGTACGTCATGCGCACACTCTTTGCATGCATACATGGGACACACGAGTAGTTGGCAATGTCTTTCTTATTAACCTTAAGCCCACGGACAGCACCCGATTCGGCCATCTTAACGATCGTGGGGGAGCTTGCGTGGCAGAAGCGCTTGTGCAGCGTGGACGCCGAAGGTGATGTGACGCCCTTCGACCGCGCCATAATCGCACTGCAGATCACGTCCTGCTGGGCTGGTGTCGGACGCTTGGAGAGGAGGCGGAACATTCCCTTGACTTCTTAAATTTCATATTGAACCCCTTCTTCTTTGCAAAGCACATCTTCTGGTCGCCCGAGAACGCCACAAAGAACTTGCTCTGGGTTTGAAGGTAGTCGAGCGAGATCAGGTTGGCGACCGCGCCAGGCACGTAGTAGACCTCGTTGACAAGTCGCTCCTCGATCTGGCGACTGCACCCGCTGTGGACGCGTAGGAGGACCTTACCCACCTGATTCACATTCACTGTCGAGCCATTGGCGCAGTGCATCACGATAGGGGTGTCGACGGTCCGGATCTCACAAAAGCTGGACAGATCCCCTCAAACGTTTATCTGCGCACCACTGTCGAGACACCACTCCTGGGTGTTGTCAGTCACCAACGTCGTTGGCTCGCCGATAGCGACAATCAGGGCCACGGGTCCGCTCGCCGCTTCCTTGGACTCCGCTCCCCCTTGCTTCTTGAACCTTCCTCTTCCGCCGGTGCGCCCACTGCCAAGGCCGCCACTGCGTTCTCCACCGCGGCCACCACCACGGCCGCCGCCGCGACCACGACCACCACCGCCACCGCGTGACGTGTTGGCGTCAGAGTTATTGGGGCAATCGCGATGCCAGTGACCGTACTCACCGCAGATGCGACAGGGGCGCCTCTGCATGGCCTCAGCGAGGCTCGAGCTCTTGCTGCCAGCGCGCGATTGGCCGAAACCGCGAAACGCCCGACGCTCCACCATTGTTGCCCACAAATGAAACCAACTTCCCGGTCACTTGAGCTTGATCACCAGGGTTACTGATTGGGTTACGGTGAGGCCCTCTCATATTTTCTTCTTGCTCTCGGGCAAGTAGCCGACCCCGAACACTGCCGATCTCGGACACCTTGTGTGTGAGGCGCGCACTCACATCTCGCCCCTCAAATCCGGGAACACTTCGAGTGAGTTGGTGAGGAGGAGACGGACAAGCTCTGCCTTATCGAGGGGGAAACCGAGCGTCACAAGGTCCTCTTGCATGGTCATCACACTGTCAATATACGTGTCCACGCGCTCCCCTTGTTGAGCTTGCGTGCGTACAGCGCCGTCTTGATGATGATGTCGTTCTTGGCAGCACTGCCTGCGTTGAATTCTCGTTCAATGTCGGCAAACAGAGCCACCGGATCACACTGGACCAGAAGCCTCCTGTAGCGTCCTGCGAGGCGGGGGCCTAGGGATCCGGCCACGATCTCTTGCGCCTTCAGCACGCGAGTCTCCCATCGACTCATGCGTCGACGGCTCCACCCAGATTGCGCAAGTTCCTTCTGGGTAACGAGTTCCCACAGTTGCATGGTCTTCTGCTTGACTTCTATCATCGTCTGCCAGTGCTCATAGGTGTCGGCGCTGGTGAGCGGCGGGACCTGCACGTGAGACGAGTCGCGTGGGAACGACCGATCGTGCTAGGCTCTTTTGGTCCTTCGGTGCTTGTCCCTTTTCTTGCTCTTCTTACGGTACCGGGAGTCGCGGGAGCTGTCGCTTGATCCCGACGACGACGAGTCGCTCGACGACGATCCGGACGACGAAGAAGACGACGACTCCTTCCGATGCACGTACAGCACTCCTGGGTTTTCACCACCTTCTTCCTCGTGGCCAGCGCCACCAGGTTCGGCGCCGCTGCTGTCCGACGAGGATGATTCTTCCCGGAGACGAGGCGCGGCCCTGTTCGGGCTCATAACCTGTCGTTGAACGGACATGGTTGAGATAGAGACAGGGCAGAGAGATGGTTGAACGCTGGATGGCGGGGCCAAAGGCTCCGGGATCTGGGCTGCTGGTGCTTGGGATGCGTCACGGAGATGAGCGAGTGAGGCAGCAGGACTGCTGCCTCTCCGGTCCCGAGCAGCCCTACATAAACTTAGTACACGCACAGCCTACACATCCGGATAAGATCTCTGAGCTATAGATGGGTGCGATAAGACAGAGAAGGAGCATTCTCCGACGACAGGCGCTCGCTGGTAGTTCCGGTCTGTCACTAGAGCGAGCGCAGGGTGCGTACGGTCGCGGCGTCGAAGTCGAGTCCGAGTCGCATTCCAGGAGGTCGTCGTGACCAGCGACGACGAACCCATGTCCGCCGTGCCGTCGGCGGCCGCGCGCGCGCGCGCCTACTGCAGCCTCGCCGAAGAGAAGAAGCTCGAGAAGCTGCGCGCGACCGTCGCGCACCTCGAATAAATGTACTATGCGCGGTGGCACGGACGCCGCGGGCCCCGACAGCAGAAACCTCCCGATCCAGCGCGTCAAGATGGTGCGCAGCCTCGAGCGCCTCCGGCGAGTCGCGTGCGACGTGGCCCAGGAAAATTATGGCTTCCGCGCCGGCAAGATGCCGCAGCGCGCGTGCGAGGAGCTGTTTCTCCACGAGATGGCCGGCGTGCTCAAGAGCCCCATGGCGCGCGAGCAGCTCTGCGCAGCGATCGCCGACAAGCTGTGTTCGGACGCGATCGTCGCGACCGCGCGGCGCTCGGCCGAGGCCGCGATGGCGCTCGTGGTCGTCGCGGGCGAGGACCTGCTGGGCTGGGCTGCCGCAAGACGGCCGACGGCTGCGTGGGTGCTCACCCACATGGCGACCAAGGAGTTTTTGGCGACCAGCCCGTGTCGGACTTTGCGCGCGTCACGACAGCGCATGGCAGACGCTGCTCGGCTCGGAACAGTGTGCCGCGTTCCTCATCGTGTTCGACACGGTGCGCGCAGGCGACGCCGGCGCTGCGCCCGAGGCAGCGGGCGACGTGTGCGTCGCGTTCCGCGAGCGCACGACCACGGGCGTCTCGTCGGTCGCGCCGAGCCTGTTCGAGCCCCACGCCCACGCGCTCCACGGCGTTTCGTACGTCGACGCCAGTATGCGGGGCGTACCGCGAACCGTCACGTAACAACAGCACGCATCTGCCAGGCTGCCAACAAAGGGTACCAACGGCATCGCCGCGCTGTCGCTGCGCTTGAGCTCTTGGTGACTTCACGTGCTGCATAGTGTCTGGAGACTTGCAGAATGGAAACGTAGTGATCTAGTTACGATTGCACAGAAAGAGTCTGATTTCTCTGGTAGATTGATGTTCGTGATGGCCATCAGATGTGAGAATTATGAAGAAAACTGCGAAAGGCTCACCTACAACGCCCGTCGCAAGCCTGGTGACCCAGGGAAAAACTCATGAAAGTTGCTGGGAAACCGAGCAAATCCCACGGGATCGCGCCAACGCTCCAACCACAACCATGGGCATTCACCAAGTTGCCCGATAGCACACAAGACGACACCCAAGCCGACGTCCCAGACCACACCTCTCGCGCTGCGCCAGGATCCTCTGGGCCCACTGGGCGTACCATTCTGGGTCTTGGCGTTGCCGTCGGGGGGGTCCAGCGTGTCGTGCCGTGTCGTGCCGTGGCGTGCACCCCCCCGAAAAAAGCTCCCTTTCAGGCCCACATTCATGCTACTGGAAACATCTAAAAGCAACCTTAAATTTTTTGTTCGTAACGGGTTTGAACACACCCCTCTTGTTGCACTACAGACTGTACCAGCCATCCGGGACTCTCGCACACCAGTCCCAGTTGGCACGCAAACCAAACCCTAAACAAATGCACGCATAGTTTAGGGTTGGGAGTCACCCTCAGCCCATGTTGCACGAATGTCGCGCATTTCTGGAGCGGTCTTCACACTTCAAGCCCAATCGGCCTGTAGCAATGGCATGCGCCGCCGTGGACCGCCGCGGCGCTGCGATCGCCAAGGGCCTCGTCATCTCTGTCCACGGCCTCTATGGCGGCGTGATGCCTATGCTACCACTGCAGGGGTGGATCGGGGCTCGCACATCGTTTGACGTGCAGTCGTTCAGGTATCACCCATGGCGACAGGTTGGTCTCCCTCTGATGGCTTGTTTGGTCACCGTCCCTCTCATGTGTTTCTCTTTTGTTGGGCCCAATAGGATCTCTCGACCTCGGGAAAGCGTGCGTACTGGATTTGAGTGCCTTGGAGTCTTGCAGGAAGAGCTCATGGTCTGTTTGCTGTATCTATAGAGCTTGCGGAATTTTTGCAAGAGCGTAAGCCCCATGTCGCGGACGACACAGTTCATATTGTCACTTTCGACTACGGCGCGCTGGTTCTACGAGTTGAGTCCGATTCGTTTCGCCATAACATTCTATTCGAAGTGAGTCCACGGGCTAACGCGCTTTCGATGTTTGGTATGTGCTAAAGGAAGCGTTCCGAAACATCGACTGGAACTACACGCGTTCGAAGGTAGTAATGATCGCTCCGCCGAACCGAGGGTGCGTTGCTTGCGCACGACAATGCGGGGGTAGTTGATGTGTTCCCTTTTAACTATGTGTGTTTGTGGAGAATCAGCGTGCGGTATTTCAAATCGATGAAGCGACATCTCGGAGTAGCAGGATACGGTGGAGTTGCAGCAAACGAACTGGCGGACTGGGAGCCCGAAGAGCTGGACCAGCGGCTGGGCAAGCTCCCTCGCCGTTGCTACCCACTTGTCTTTGCAGGATCGCTGTGTCTCAACCCTTTTAACCAAGGCAACTACCCAAACGACGGTCTTCTCATGCTGGAAGAAACCACCCTGCCGGGAGAATTTCGCCACCATGTGAGTTATCCACACAAGAGGAAGCAGCCACGACACGATCGTATCACTAACTAATACTGTGACGAGTTGGCTGTGATAGATTGTATCGGCTTCCCACTACACGCTTCCTTTCCATCCTACAACACTCTGGTACACGAGTGCGTTCTTGGACGCGTGATGACTTGGTGACCTGAAGGAAAGGTTGAGTGGTGGCACGATGATATCACGGGCAACCCCTTGTCGGCGCGGTGTCCATCGCCAATCATAAATATTTACTATTTGCGCCGGGTGCAATCCACGCGAGCCGATCGTGCTTGATCTTACCGGACCGCACCCTACGGCTACTACGGTCCAAGTCCTCGAGACCTTGAGCGCCAGTCACCACGTCGGGCGATGGATGCTGAAGCTTGGTCGAGGCCTCAAGCCCTCATCACTGCGGTAGGCCCAGATGTACCAGGCCGCACTCCCGACGACGCCGATAGCGATGACTGCAGCGAGAAAGAACCGCACGAGAAGCGCAAAGAACAGTTGGCGCAGAATGCCCTTGGCATGGCCCTTGAACGAGCGGATCGACTTGGGCGCCGTGTCGGCGCGCAGCACGGCGTCGTGGAACGCGTGCGGCACATCGGTCGCGCGGCTGCGCTGGCCGCCGTTGAGCAGCGAGTGGTGGAAGGCGTTCGGGATGGACGACGCCGAGGTTGGCCGCGGGCGCAGCGGCCGTGCCCCCGTGGGTGGGCTCGGCGGCGCGCGCACGGGGGTCGAAGGCGACGCCACGCAGACGCTCATGGCCGTGGATCGAGGCGTGGACGTCGCGGAGGATGGCGGAATGAGCGGGGGGCTGTGGGACGGCGCGGCGGTCAGCGCATCCCGGTTTGGGTACGGAGAGTCGTGCGCTCGACGGCGTGCGTGCCTGTCGGTTCGCAGGCTCTCCCACACCCCTTCTGTGTATCGTCAGGTTGCTGAAAAGCGATTTGCCGAAACGCTCCGCGTGATCAGCAAGTCGTGTTGATGAGGTGCGAAAAATACGATATGCGTCATTTATGCGTCACAGAAAGGAGGTTTTGTCCCTAAATGACGCGAATCGTGGGTGTGTTTGAGGGACATCCTGGGTAAATGACGTGGAAAACTTGAAGGTTGGGAAAACGCCAGGCTCAAATGGTGGGTTTTGGCGGCGTCTCACCCACTCGCCGAATGGGTTCAGCCAAACCTGTGGACGCGATCAAAATCCAACATGGCTTCAACGCGCCCAGCCATGGGTGCGAGGTGAATGGGTGGACAGAGTACATACTTTCACAATTAAAATCGCATGGGCTCGATGTGGGCGTGGGGATATCCTATCTCTAGAGCTTGGGCGCCACGCGCACGACCTTGGCGACGATGACAGTGATGTCGTCGGGCTTAAGGTTGTGACGGAGCGCGGCGCGAATGATGCTGTGCGCAGCCTGCTCGGGCGCCTCGTCGGCGATGACGTCCACGAGCCCCGTGATCTCGTTCTGCCAGTGGCGTCTCCACGAGAGGTACGGCTGGGGCATCCCAGGTAATCAAACAAACCCGTCAGCCAAACTTCCACATCGAGCGGGTGCAACAACTCGTCGCTCGTACCGGGAACATGGCCTTGGCGCTAAGGAGGTCGGAAGAGAAGTTGTCCCAGATACCGTCCGTCGCGAGCACGATGAGGTCGCCGTCCTGCACTTCCACTTCGCCAAAATCGGCCTGTTGACCATATGCGCACACGGGTCAACCTACATCTTCTCCGTCCCAGGGTTCTACACATGGTGTTCGTACGTCGCTGGGCTTGTTCTCGATCGCGCCATAGATCTTGTAGCGAGGCGGAATCTTGGCAAGCTGGTACGGTGCGCGGCCATAGTACTACAATGCGTAGTCGGTTATGAACCTGCTGCTCATTAGACATCGCACGACCAAACCAAGCGCTTACCTGGAACTTGCTGCGGAAAATGACCGCACCGTCGCGGATAAGAGCGAAGCCCGAATCACCGAGGTTTGTGTACTCGAGCAGCGCGCGACCGTCGCTCGACTCTTTCAGCCGAATGATGCACGCGGTCGTACTGCCAGCCTCCACCTTCTCGTCGGCCACGGCCTTGGCGTACGCAAGCGAGAGCACTTCCTGGGTGGTGATTCTGCTCGAATGGCCCGCGCCTTTGGCGATCGCTGATGCGTTGCGCATCAGGCTCCGCGAGATCTCACCGGGGTCCACGCCGTTTTCATTCCATCCGCCGACTCCGTCCGCGACACCGACGAGATTGGGCGTCATGAAGTATGAATCCTCGCCGCAATGTTCCGGGTTCGCGACGATACCCTGCGCCGGCGCGCTCACGCGGCAGCGCTTGTTCCGACACGCGGCGTGGGCATCGAGAAAGTACGAGAGCGCGCGCGCCACGCCATCGTTGCCGTTCGAGGAGGCCGATCCACTGCCGGAAGTGCTGCCGCTGGACGCGCCCGTGCTCGGGCCCTTGGACCCACCGGCGCGTGAAAAAAACGTACGATGGTTGGTCTTGACGTGGGGCGCGCTGCGCACCGCGACGCGGGACGCGGCGACGCTGCCTCGGCGCAGCATGGAGGCGTCGGGGAATTAGTTGTTGATGGGGAAATCCCTTCCGTCTTCCAAGCGGCTGGTTGCATGGACGAGGGTGTTATATTGCCCAATGATCTCGCTTTATTTTGATCCAATCCGATCTGTTTATTGGTGGTGACCTCGATTGCATTGGCTATAAAGGAGGCCTTCGGATGGCCACGCAGCGAGCGGCCCATGTGCATGAGCGGCGATCGCACTCGAAGAAGCGCAAGAAACCTTTGGAACTCGCTCCTCCGCGCCGCGCCGCGAACCGAACCAAGACACCATGGGATGGGCCAAGCATAAGAAGATCCTGGAGATGGCCAAGGGCTACCGCGGCCGCGCCAACTCGTGCTACCGCACGGCCATCAACCGCGTCGAGAAGGGTCTCCAGTACCAGTACCGCGACCGCAAGCAGAAGAAGCGCGTACGTGGCTCTTGGTCGTGCGAATGTGTCGCCTGTGGAATAATGGATGCGCTGTGACTCACGCGCTGTTGGTGTTTTGGCTTGAACGACAGGACATGCGCGCGCTCTGGATCCAGAACATCAACGCCGGCGCGCGCCAGGAGGGGATGAGCTACTCGAAGCTCTTTGGCGAGCTCCCGCACACGGGCATCGAGCTGAACCGCAAGGTCCTGGCAGACCTCGCGGCCACGGAGCCCTACAGCTTCAAGTCGGTGCTCGAGGTCGTCAAGCACTTCTAAGTTACCCATAAGATGCTAATCGGAGGATCCTAGATGTGCTACCCGAGTGGTTTGAATTTGTACAAGTTATTTCTTGAGCATTTCACACAGATCGGCACGTGCCCATGACCTCTTGAGGCATACGGGGAGAGCAACCCAAGTGCTGTCAAGATGTGGCAAGGAGTTCGTTGGTTGCGATGTATATTTGCATAAAACAACGCAGTAGTACGGCAGAGCGAAAGCAAGCAAAGCTCCGCAAAGAATGAGGAAAGTGGAAAAGAAAGACAACTTGGAGGGTGGCTTGGACGGAAACCGCTGCAAGGACCACAGTTCCACCCAGCACCATCACGTTGCAACAGAGACGCGATTACTTCTTCGCGCTCTTGAGCGCAGCGACCTTCTTGTCAATCGACTTTCCGGCCTTGACGTCCTCCTCAAGCTCAATGAGCTTCCAGATGCCGTCAATCATTGTCTGCACGAGCTCCACCTCGGAGTAACCAATGCGAGCCTTGTTCGACACGTCGTAGACACCGCCGGGTCCCGGCGGCGAGTGCTCACCCTTGGAGCCGCGTGCCTGGAGACCAAGCAAATCGCACAGCTCGTAGAAGCGGTCCGAGTTGTTCGCCAAATACGGCAGCTTGATCATCACGCTGGCACGCAGACCGGTGCCAAGGTTCGACGGGCACGTGCAGACAAAGCCCAGGTGTTCGTCGTACATGTACTCACGGCCCTCGGCCTTGACGACGGACTCGACATCCGAGACACCTCGGCTCCAGCGATCGAAGACGCGCTGGACGTCGCCACCGTCCTCCATGGCAATCACGCGCATGTGATCCTCTTCGTTGACCCAGACGAGGAACGTCTTTTGGTCGTTGTGGAAGATGCCACGTCCGTCGGGCCAGTCCCGTGCCGCACCGGCGTTCGTAAGTAGGGTACCGCCACCGGGCTTCTGGAAGAGGAAGTGGTCGTCGATCAGCTGCTGCTCTTCCTGCTTGGTCATCTTGGACAGCGGGTAGTACTTGCCCTTCAGGTCGCCCGTGAGGTTGCTCAGCGCCTTGGAAAGCACACGCTCGACCTCGCGACGCTCACCACGCGAAGTTCCCGGCGGTAGCGCGAGCCCACGCACGCTTCGGCCCGAGCGGATACGGGTCGAGATGACGTAGCTGTTGGGGATCTTGCCGTTCTTGATCTTCTTGGCGTCAATGTCGGTCTTGTGGACGTCAGTGGGCTTGTACCCGTGCCAGCCTTCAATCACGAGGTCCATGAGCTCCTTGAAGGCCACGTATGACTCCTCGTCGCCCGCGACGATACCCACACCAAGGTGCGGCGTGTCAATGCCCGTCTGGATGGCTTGGTCGAGCGTGTACCCACCGGGGGTCACGCGGTCCTTGAGCTTGGCGTAGATCTCGGGCGTCAAGTTCTCGGCCATGAGGCTCTTATGCTTGGGCGTGAGCACCGGATAGTTGTCGTACTTTGAGCTCGCCGACGCGCCCTTGGAGATGCCAAGGTCCTTCTCGATCAGACGCAGGCGGAACGAGATATCCTGCAGCACCTCCGAGGTCGACGCGTTCTCCGTGGGCGATGTGCGCGAGAACGACGCGGCCAACAGCCCGAGGGACACGGCGCCGGCGCCGGCGAAAAGCGACGAGTTGTTCTTCACAATGCGTCCTGGTTCATCACGCTCCGCCTGTCAGCCTCCTTACAAACAAGTGCGGCGATGTCCAAAGTGCAACAGCCCACGCACCAAGCATCTTGGTGGAAGAACGGGAAGGTAAGGGAAGATGATGTCTCGGAGAGGCTGCTGGAAGGTCGAGCGTCGATTCGAAACTGAGCTCGAGTTGAGAACCGGCGAAGGGCTCTTTGGTGGTGAACTGAAAAGAGGAGGCGCTCACTTTCTGACGTGCCTGGCCTCGTGTGAGACGCCAGCAGCGCCACGTTGGATTCGCTACCCAAAGGAGGCGATCTTTTCTTTGGCCCCGACGTTGAACCTGTCGCTCGACAAAGCGGAAATCCAGGGAGACTCTTCGGGAAAGGCGACCCTTCGAAGATCCATTGTACCGCTCGGAGCGGCACGGCGTACCATGAGTTGTGGCACACCTAGGGGCCAGCGCGTGGTCCACGCCAAAGATACGCGCCAAATGAGCGGCCGGCAAATGTGGGTTTGGGTGCACGGAGTCGTCCGGGCGACGTTGCCAGCAGGTCAAGTTCCCACATTCATATCATTCGAGTGCGCTAGTCCATGATGGACAAAACTGACAGGCCATTAGGTCAGAGCGGTCCGTGGCTCGACGGGCTAGATGAGAGATGCCTTCTGCGTGTGGGCAACTATCTATCCATCCCTCGACTTCCCAGCATCCAAAGACACTCAATTAAGCCCCAGAGGCGCCACAGTTTTCCTGTAAGTGGGAGTGTACTAGTACTCGCTTATGTGTGACGTCGCCCTGTTTTTCAAACTGCTCATAAATTTATGCACCGCCACGGCCGCGGAACGCGCGCACGCCCTTGCCGAGCCCGCCCGCGGCATTCATACCGAGTCCCTTCATGCCTTGGCCACCCATCGCTGCACTCAGCGGCGCGCCGCCACGGCCACCGGGCGCACCACCGCCTGGCTGCTCCGACTTGGGGTTGCGTACTGTCTCGTCGACCGAGAGGATTAAGCACGCGGCCTCAGTCGCGGCCGCGATCGAGTTGATCTTGTTCGCTGCGGGTTCCCACACATGGGACTCGTACGTGTCGCAAATGCCACCCGTGTTGATGTCGACGCCAAACCACTTGCCCTCTTCCGGATCCTTGAAGTGCTTCTGACGCAGCCGGTTCAGAATGTCTGTCGAGTCGTGGCCGGCATTGTCGGCGATCTGGCGCGGGATGATCTCGAAGGCCTTGGCGTACGCGTTGACCAGCAGCTGAGCCTTGCCCTCGATAGTGCGAGCGTACTGACGCAGGTGACGCGAGACTTCCATCTCGATGGCGCCACCACCGGCAACCACGCTCGCTGAAGCCACGGTGCGCTTCACGACCATGAGCGCGTCGTGCACCGAGCGGTGAGCTTCCTCGACAAACTGCTCGGCGCCACCGCGCAGCACGATGGTCGCGCTCTTGGCCTGTGGGCAGTCCATGAAAATGTTGTAGCGCTCACCACCAATCTGGCGCTCCTCGAAGCGCCCACAGCTGCCCAGCACCTTCTCAGTCATATCGTTCACCGAGGTCTGGACAATACCGCCCGTGGCGCGCATCGTGCGCTCCATGTCGTCCTGGGCGACGCGGCCAGCGCAGAACAGGCCGCGGTCGGCAAAGTACTGCGTCGCGAGATCGCCGATGGGCAGCTTCGACAAGATAATCTTGGCGCCCGTCTTGACGCACAGGTCGAGCTTCTCGTAAATAATGTTCCACTCGGCGTCCACAATCGACTGGTACTTGGCCGGGTCGTCGATGCGGATCTCGGCGTTCTCCTTCTCCGACTTGAGCTCGAGCTCGACGTTAAGCAACAGGATCTTCGGGTTCACAAACGACTTGGGCTGCTGCTCAAAGCCAGCGTACGAAAACGTCTTCTTGAAGGCCACACCCTGCACGAGGAACGAGTCGGTCACGGAGCCGCCCTGCACCTTCTTGATGCCGACCATGCTAATGTCCTGGTTCTCGTCGAGGCTCAGCACAGCGTCCACGATCATGGGCGAGAAGAAAGGCTTGTGGCGCGAGATGAGCTTCGAGTTCAGCGCCGTGCCGGCGACACGCTCGAGCATCTGGCGACGGCCCACTTCGTCCGACTCCGACACCTTGACCATGATCTCGCGGACCTTTTCGACAGCCAGCGCGCCGGCCTTGCGGTATGCCTTGATGACCATCTGCGGGTGCATGTTGTCCTCAATGAAGGGCTTGGCCTGGCGCATAAACTCAGCACCGAGCAGCACGACCGAGGTCGTGCCGTCGCCGACCTCGGCGTCCTGCGAGAGCGAGATGTCCACGAGCGTCTTGGCCGCCGGGTGCACGACGTCGAGCAGCTGCATGATGGTCGCGCCGTCATTCGAGATCGTCGTCTAGCCGTCCAACAAGCCAAGCGTATGAGCATCCGTAGAAAGTCTTTCCGCGTGGTCCACGTCGTACCTTGTTGCCCGTGTGGATGAGCTTGTCCATGCCGCGCGGGCCGAGCGTCGTGCGCACGGCCTCCATCACGGCCTGGCAGGCGTTGATGTTGCTCACGAGCTGCGCCTTGCCCTGGCTCGTGTCCGTGCCCTCCTTGAGCAGGATGATCTGCGGTTGCTGCGCTCACCACGACAAAACAGGCATGACGCGTCAGCCCACCCCGCTGCCACGAATCCTACACAACAGTCCGTCGCGCACGCGATCGGAGACGGCGGCGGGGAACAGCCACGTACCATCATCATGGTGGCTGGAGACAAAGGTGAGGAAGAGCGTGGAGGATGCGGATCGGAGGGTTTCAGCCGTGGGGTCTCGCTCCCTCGCTCGCTCGGGTCCGATTGGATCGCCTGGACAACACCCGCGCCACACACAGAAAAGCACGGAAAAATCCTTGGTGTGTTGCGCCACCAAATGACCCAGGGGGAGCTGCTACCACCGAATTTACATGTACTAATATAGGAGGATGCGAACCTAGTTGGTGAACAGAGCGTACTTAACGAAAGGGTACCAAGAGTGCAGTCATGAGGACCTTGAAGTGGACCCATTGGCAAACACTTTGGTGGTATTCACAACAACCAGTTACTGTCTCTCAACTCGAGCCCCTGCCTACGCTCGCCTACGCGATAAACGGTGGACGACTACCTACCTATTCCTGCGACGCGGCCATGTACAGCGCCCACGCACGCGAGAGCCCGTCGTCCATCTTTGTCTTCTGGAGCACACTCAGGGCCTTGGTCTTGTCCACCGCGGCGTAGTTGGCGTACAAAAGGCTCAGCCACGCGTTGCTCGTGTCCTCCTTGGCCACGATCGGTGTCGCCGCCAATACC
>JAADVT010000757.1:0-15832 GCA_023335895.1 Pythium rishiriense
AAGTCCTCGCGTCGGAAAACGGCTCAATAATGACGCCCCGCGACCCGCGTGGCGGCTCGGCGATGCGCCCGTCGGTCGCGGATCGTCGTTGGGTAGCAAAGCAGATGGAGGCGGTGGCATCATTACAGGTGCATTCAGCTTCTGACGAGCGCATCACCGCTATTGCAGTATATCTGGCCCAATTGTAGTAAATATACTTTAATAGCGTAGAATGTAACTGGCGAGTTCTCGGGGTGGTCTGGCTTTTGAAGGTGCATTGCCAGGTCGGCGTCACCCAGAGGCTCCAGAGAAGAGTGTGTATTTGTTTGATGCTTCTGCACAGCGTATCCCAACACCAGGCACCTCTCTCTCGCTATCGTTTGCGTTTCAACCTGCGTGGACGTACAATAAAGAGAGGCTCTCTGTCATGAGTGCCATGCGCTGGAGAATGTGGGTTTTTGTAACCTGCTACGCGCCGTCATGGAGTAACGAGACCGATTCTATTTTAAAATATAAGAACATAATAGAGCTCTTCCCGCCCATTCTGTACAGTTTGATCGCCTCTTGCACGGGCGGCGTCACACCATCGAACGACAAAGACACCATGCCTTTGCGTGAGCGCATGTCCCAAGACTCGGAGCCTCACTTCTGCGATGGGATCACATCTTTGCTTTCAACCAAAAATCGCTTTTTTTTCTCTTCCCTGAGATCCTGGCGTATTCCTCAGACACTGATACAGATCAGACTCAGATAGACAGTTTTTGTTCCGGCCCGGCTGGAGTGTGTTTTTGCGCGCGGACCCATTTTCGCCCTGCGCGCCGGAGAACCGCGACCCGCCAAGGGGCTCCCCTCCACGCGCCTTCCTCCGCCTCATCGCAACGGCCACCGTTGGTCTCTCTGTCTCGCCATCTCCTTCTTCACGTGGACAGCGTGGATGGCACGGTGAGACCACAGCTCAGTGAATAGCCTCTCCGAATTTCCGACGCTCTCTCTCTATCGTCCCTCCCGCGCGGAAACATGGACGGCTCTGGGTTGCGCCGCCTCGAACCATCGGCGACGACTCCATCGCGCCGCCACTCGCTGGGCGTAGCGTACGCGGCCCCTGCTGGTGTTTTGGGTGCGACGGAGCGCAAGGTGTCGCCTCGCCCCAACCAAGACGACGCGAATGGCCAGGACAGCGACGCCGACGCGACGCACAACACCAGCGACGAGCAACAGACGACCGCCGCGGTCGCATCGCAACGCAGCGCCGTGGAGAGCGCGGCGGACGCGCTGTTGCAGCGACTGAGGCTACGTGCGCGGGTGACCAAGCCGCCGGAAGACGAGCTGGGCGACTTTGGAGGGGATGTGACCAACCAGGAAAGCCCTTCGTTTACGCTCGCACCGCAACTGGAGCGGCCATCTTCACCGCAGGAATTGCCTCCGCCTTGTACGCATCATGGTGGCTGCGTGTACGGTTATGTGTAGGAGCTGACCTCGATTCGATTCTTTTTTTTTTCTTCTTTTCCATCGTTTTCCTTAGTGAGCGTCACACAACTTCGAGTTTCCGGTCGGCTACCACACGAATCGTTTGCCGCATCCACTGCTGATTCAGACGTGAGTGACGCTCGACACCTTGAATTGTTACCAAGTACACGGCCAGAGACGACCAGACCGACACGGCCAATGACGACAGCTCAAATGTATCCCTCGCCTGAACGGTTTCTTCCCCCGTCAAGCCTACAGACTCGCGGTGAATGGCACATGGCGTTCATGGCGCGTGCGAGTGCGCGCCGCTCTCCAGGCGAACAGCTCGATCTCCCTGAGTTTACGGATGACGCTTCGAGTGATATGAGCAGCCACGACCGACTGGACGAGTTTCTGAACGACAGCGCCATTAGCGATGGCGAGCTCACGATCCCTCCACGACTGCTTGAGCATGGGAGTGAGAGCGATGCGTACGTATCGGATGACGACCAAATGGACGACACGTACGGCGATGAGGACGAAGTGGAAGATAGCCAGAGTGAGTTTGCTCGAGGAAACCTATCGACGACAAGTGTGTCGAACCGTGATGTGAACATGTCCAAGGCAGTGGCACTGAAAAATGCCATGCTGCGAAACTTGACACGACTTGGGTTCAATGAGGATTTAGCACGTGCGGCCCTTGATGCTGGTGTCCATGAAATTGAGCAGTACGACTCGGAGTGTGAACTCGCTTACGTCGACATTTTCATGATTCTCGTGAAGCTTGTATGTGACGCCCATCATGGCATCGCTTCACGAGCCCACTCAGCCCGAGACCCGACTACTGAGGAGGAAGAAGCTGGTGATCCATCCCGAATGCCTTTCAAATGGCCCGTCTTCGATATGGCCCAGTTCGAGTTCGGTAATGCTCGCGCCGGAACTTGCTTCGAGAGTGTGTGCGTGCTGATCAACCTGCCAAAGGTGGCGATGGACCGCACTGAAGAACTCATGGAAATCCTCTCGAGCTGCCTATTCTGCATGATCGGAGATCCCATCCAAGTATTGATTCCGTCCGTGAGTGCCACAGGACGAACAAAGGGACATGCGTTTCTGGAGTTTGATGACCCAGAAATGGCTCGTGTGTGCGCTGCCGCTGTTGACGGTTTAACGTGGGGACGAGGTCCTTTCGGCCGCATCCGAGCAAAACTGTTCAGGAAGTATCAAGTAAAATCATCTGTCCAGATGACTATTCCGACCAACGGAGAAGAGAGCTTTCGTACTCCCGAACCACCGCTTCCTCAGCGTCACGGCTTCCATCAGACGATGCCTCCACGCTACGAGGACTCTCTCAGCGCTGAGCAACTCCGTCAGTCTCGTGAGTTATCGCGAGAGGATTTGAACGCGTCTAATGCAAGCAGCTGGAACACGGATTCTCAGGCATCTCTGGGATACGACGAAAGCGACCCACGTCGTGCTCGCTTCCATCGTCTTAATGGCAACGGACGTCGACTGCAGCACTCTCTTTCCTCGCTCGAAGGATTAGCATTTCTTCGCTCTCGTGGGGACGGAGTTATGCACCTCGGTGAGCTGCGGTTATCAAGCGAGGGCGACGAAGACGAAGATGACTTGGACGCAGAAAGTTCTGCGACTGAAAGTGACGTAGAACTCGCTGAAGCGATTCTGAATCGTGCTCAACATGAGCCGCCCACTGCTGCATCTGTCGCTGCACAAGCACGAAGGATGCAATCACTCCGCCAGTCGCTTCCACCACTACCACATGAGCCAACCATGCCAATCCCAAGGTTCATTCCGAATGCAAGCTCGAATTCAACACCGACTGTACCTCCATCTGTGCCGTCAGCGTCCTCCGTTCGATCTCCACCGTCTGGAGTAGATATTGAAGGGCCTTGGAAGGCGTACTGTGAGGAACTCATTCAACGCAACCGCGAGATGCAAGAGCAAGTTGCCTACGCGCGCCGGCGGATCGCAGCTCTGGGCCATAACAACCAGAAGCTGCATTTGCTTATCGACCGCATGGAACGCGACCGTGATGGTCTTATGTTCGAGAACGACCTTTTGCAAACCCAGCTTCACGGATACGAAGACCACGAACGGCAGCAGGAGGCGCTGATGAAGGAACTTGCAGCTCTCCGTCGCCGAATGAAACGACGCGACCAGCGCATCGAACGTGAGCTGCTGGACAGTGGCCTCATCGGAAACGGACGGAACGGCGTTGCAGTTGATTTGGAAGGTGGCGTGATGAGTATTGACGAGCTGGAAGAGCAACTCGTCCAAAACATTGTTTCCTCAAGGCGACTAGACGATCTGAAGGAGTGGGAGCAAATGCTTGAAGGCTCTCTAGCGCGGGTCCGGTCGATCAAGGAAGAAATCGCCCTCGAGCTGCAAAAGCGGGTGGCGCAGCAAACCGACGACCAAGCGCAGGATCATAAGCTGTGCGTTGTATGCCTCTCGAACGAGAAGAGCATTCTGTGCCTTCCGTGCCGGCATTTGTGCTTGTGCCAAGAGTGCTCGCAGCACGAGGAAATGGACAAATGTCCAATCTGCCGCCTTGTCGTCGAGAACATGCTTCTTGTGTACGCCTGAAACTAGGTCTTGTATGGAGACACCATTCATGACAACTTGTATTTCAATAACAACGCAACTTGATCTGGAAGCCAATTGCGCTTGCGCTGGCATATATGGCTGTGCTCATTCCATAGCAAGGTGAGCTGAGGAACAAATATCGGGTATGCTGATCAAAAACGATCAAAAGCGTGTGTGTGAGTGTGGGGAGGGGATTCTAGCACCACAACGGCAGAGTCTTTTTCCATGTTGATCATTCACCTATTCGCCGCTGTCTACGCAACCACCGTTCCCGGTCACCATGCCGACACCATCAAGAACAAATGACCAGCTCCGTGCCTAAACACATCCAGGAAGCTGTTCAAAGAGAACCCCTCTGTCGAGTTCGCTCCCAGGCAATATGCACACGTATTAGGCGGCTCCTCATGATGGGGCTCGTCACCTAGGTCTACCACACGACGATGGTCTCAGGTGATGTGGAATCCAAACCGAACTGAACAACCCGGGTAATCATCACGCAATGCACTTGTACACGCTTCTCGAACCGGAAGACACTTGGGTGGATCCTTTAACGCGCGGCCGACCTATTGCGTTCGTCTATACTGTACGATCAGCCCCGCAGCTCACGCTTTGGATCACATGCGAGATCCGAATGTGCGAGACGTTAAAGGTGCCCGACTGGCAGACCATGGCCGACGTTCGGATGAGCTCCGTTCGCTCCCAAAATTTTCACGTTGGACGAATCCGGCGGCGCATCCTTGAAGTTGGGGGAATCTTTCGGGATCGGCCACTTCGTCAGACGCCAAGCGGCGCTGTGTGTGGAAGAACAGTCCCCCGACATAGCAGATATTTTGTTTTTTAGTCGCTCGACAGCTCGCCTTCCTCTACATCACGCGCGCGCATACCAAGCCGATTCCTATCTCGCGCGGAATTACCATGGGTGCCAAGGGATCACGCGAGGCCCCGTCGACCGCGACGTCGCTCGAGAAGCCCCGCGCCGAGCCGTCCGTGGATGTTGTCACTGCGTCGAGCGACGCGCCTGGCGACAAGGCCCCCGCGCCGCAACAACCGCGCAAAAACTACGGAGCGTACGGCTGCGCCGTCGCGCTGGCCGTGCAGGCGACCGCCAAGCAAAAGCAGGTGCGCGAGAGCCGCGAGCGCGCCGACGCTGCTACCAAGGCGAGCTGAGTCGCACGGCAGAACGTGCTTGTAGTCGCTCCTTGTGATCGTGAATACATCTTCTCGTTATGTGGCCTCCCGATCCACACGTCCACGTCGCTGTGGTGCCTTTCCAGCACACGCGAGCAGATCCGCGACCGCGAACGACGCAAAACCACAGGCCGACGCGACGTGTGTGTGGCGGCGACGCGGGCTGCGGCTTCTCCGCCGTGCGGCGCGCCCCCACCGGCGAGCGGATCCGGGTGGCCGACCTGCTGGCACGAGAAAGTCGGAGCCCTGACCAGCAGCCTGGGGCAAGGTATCCGGTGCGTTTCAGAGCATCAAGTATGGCTACGTATGCTTTATGAGAGGTTATGAGAAATACATAGTGTAGAGCAATTGGTTCGAAGCCACTCTCCATATCATATGATAGAGGTCTTTGACCCGCTGCCACCTGGGTTCAAGTGACTGGGTATTGTCTGGAACATCCAGTCAGCTGGGGCGCTGCAGTTGACGCGTCCGCCGCGCCTTTGCTTCAAGCGGGATCCGTTCACCAGCAGCTCCACAGACAAGTCGACAAAGGCTGTGCCACTCGCCGTGGCCATGCCGCCGTCCCTCCCCACCGTCCCCGCAATTCCCCATTCTGCCTCGTCCTGCGCACCACCTCCACGACCGTGATTGACTGACATGGTGCGCGTCGTTTCGGCTCTGCTGCTCGCGCTCTGCGCCGCGGTCGCGCGCGCGCAAGACTTCTCGACCGTGCCCGGTCTCGCGGCGCTTCCGGCCGCCGCGGCCGCGACCGACGCCAACGCGAACGCCGTCTTCGTCAACGACGTCAACGCCCCGGACCCCGCGGCCAGCGGCAACGGCTTCGGCTTCGGCCTGCCCGCGGCGCGCGCCGCGGTCGAAGACTACTCGGCGCCGCAGCTCATCGCACCGCGAACCGACGAGCTGCCGGTGCCGGTCCCACAGGACGCGACCGCAGCGGCACTCACGTCTGGCGCGCCCGTCGCGGCCACCGAGGCCGCGGCACCGACTGAAGCCCGCGAGGCGATCGCCGGCGACAACCAGATCCACCCGATCGCCGCCGCGGCCATGCCCGCGCCAAACGAAGCCCGCTCCGCGGCCAGCGACGCGGTCGCCGCGCCGACAGAAGTCCGCGCTGCGACGGACGCGCAGCCCGTCGCCGCCGCTGCGCAGCCGGCCCCCGGCGCGGTCGCCGCGGCCGCTCAACCCGCCCCGCCTGCCGTGGCCGCGGCTGCTCAGCCGGCGCCTACTGTGGCCGCCGCCGTGGCTCAGCCTGCAGTCACGGCAGCTGCTCAGCCGGCCCCGGGCGCGGTCGCGGCTGCGGCGATGGCGGCCCCGGACGCCACGCGTGAGGCCGAGACCAAGACCACCAACTTCAAGTCGGACGCCGCCGAGTCGAGCGAAGGTGGCAGCGACAGCGGCGCCCATATCGCAACGTTTGCGGCCGTCGGGGCGGCCTGTGTGCTCGCCGTGGCGGCCGTCGCGATCGCGCGCAAGCGCAAGACCATGAAGACCAAGCACGCCAAGACGCCCGGCACGCCCAAGAACGAGCTCACGTTCTTCCACGTGCAGTCGCGCCTCACACCGCCGGCCGTCTGATCCAAGGGCTCGCTCCACCCGTCGCCGTCGCCCTTTTCGCCGTTAGTCGTCCTCGTCGCGTGATAAATTAGCGTCCCCAGTCGCCTCAGTTGGTGGACATGCACACACACGCACCCACTCGACCATTTACTCGCGCGTCCCATGGGAAGGCGCGCCGTTGTCGCTCTGCGTCAGTGTCCCCTCTGTCTCCGGCCATTTGCGTACAAGTAGTCCGCCTCCACACCCGCCCCTTTTCATGTCATGGTCTAGCTGTAAGTAGTAGAATACGAATGCACGTCTCGTAAGCCCTCTTGTGTGTGAAAATGAAAAAAAAGCAAGCATACTCTTGCCCACACGTCACAGACTTTCCATGTTCCCACTTCCTTTTTTACGAGCAGGTTTTTACGAAGCGACGCGCGCAGCGTGGCAGCGCCGGGCAGCCTCAAGAGTCGTCGACGCCTTGGGGCGACGCCAAGCGTGGGGATCTTTTCGGCCTCTTGCTGCAACGTCGGCCGTGGCGCAAACCGAAGCGATCGCCGATCGTGGATCTTCTTCCAGTCAGACGCACACAAAGCTCCGACCACACTCCCCTCTTCCCGCCACCACTACCGCCATGAAGCTTAAGCGCTTTTTGCTGCGATATTACCCGCCGGGGATCATCCTCGAGTACGAGCTGCGAGATGGCACGCGCGAAATGAAAGAGATCGACTTACTGCACCTCACGGCCGAGTACGTCGCCCACGAGGTCATTTCAAGCAATGAGCGGAAGTTTGACGTTGATTTCGTTTTGTTGCCTCGGACGGCGCGTGTAGATCGGACGTGGAAGTGCTCGTGAACCAGATCGTTTTCGAGGAGCCACTGATCTCCGAATCGAGAAAGCCACAGTTGCGGCGCCTTATCTACAGTGAGTCGGGCTCACCTGTCTGGTACTCGAGAACCACGGAATACTGATCATCACGTTTGGATGGCTCGGTGCAGAACTCATCGAGAAACTCGAGACGAACGACAGCAACGACTTCTACCTCTTCAAAATCTTACGCGCCCACATTCTGCCGCTCACAAACTGCGCGTTCAATAAGTCGGGCGACAAGTGCGTTGCATCCAGGCTCCACATCTTCCGGGTTCCACATGGATAACTGATGTCTATTGCTTCCACAGGTTCATCACGGGCAGCTACGATCGCACGTGCAAGGTCTGGGACACCCAAACGGGCGATGAACTGCTCACGCTCGAAGGCCACAAGAACGTGGTCTATGCGATCGCATTCAACAACCCCTACGGGTACGAGCTACGGTTTGATTGCCCATTGCATTGATCAAACCTTGCTGACGATAATGCTTCTACGTAGCGACAAGATTATCACAGGTTCGTTCGACAAGACATGCAAGCTTTGGAGCGCCGAGACCGGCCAGCTCTATCACACGTTCCGTGGCCATTCGACCGAGATCGTGTGTCTTTCGTTCAATCCGCAGGGCACAGTGATCGCCACGGGCTCGATGGACAACACCGCCAAGCTCTGGGACGTTGAGACGGGCCAGGAGCTCCACACGCTCTTTGGCCACACGGCTGAGATCGTGAGCTTGAACTTTGACACTCAAGGCGAGCGCATCATCACAGGGTCGTTCGACCACACGGTCAAAGTCTGGGACGTGCGCAGCGGCCGCTGCATCCACACGCTGGCAGGCCACCACGGCGAGATCTCGAGCACGCAGTTCAACTACACGGGCGAGCTTTGCATCAGCGGCTCAATCGACCGCACGTGCAAGATCTGGGACGTGGCCTCAGGCCAGAACGTGCAGACACTACGTGGTCACAACGACGAGATTCTGGACGTGAGCTTCAACGCCACGGGTACAAAGCTCGTGACGGCGTCGGCCGACGGCACGTCGCGCATCTACAACACCATGACCGGCGCATGCCAGGCCATTTTGATCGGCCACGAGGCCGAGATATCGAAAGTGTGTTTCAATCCACAGGGCTCCAAGGTGCTGACTGCAAGCAGCGACAAGGTCGCTCGGCTGTGGGAGGTCGAGACGGGCGACTGTCTCCAGATGCTTGAGGGCCACACCGACGAGATCTTCAGTTGCGCATTCAACTACGAGGGAGACACGATCATCACAGGTGCGTTGTTTGGTGTTGAACATGGGGGCACCGGTCCTTGTGACTGACGCGGGAATATGAGCGTGTGGCAGGCTCCAAGGACAACACGTGCCGGATCTGGAAGTGTTAGGACGCGCTGGC
This sequence comes from Pythium rishiriense, assembly GCA_023335895.1. Classification (NCBI taxonomy): domain Eukaryota; phylum Oomycota; class Peronosporomycetes; order Pythiales; family Pythiaceae; genus Pythium; species Pythium rishiriense. The sequence continues at coordinate 9,013 of JAADVT010000757.1, forward strand.
CTGCCTCTGCGTGGCCATATTAAAATCATCATTACTTCCTGTGGCGGCGCTGCTGCTGCACCATTGCGCTCTCCCTACACATTCCAATGCCATTTCGAGCCCATCGCACTCTCGTTATGTTGCCTCCTTTCGTCTGTGTTCCATCTTCTGTCTCCTGGACCACGCTGTGGATGGCTGGTGACGAGCACCTACTTATCGCTGGTATGCGGCGTCGTGAGATCCCAGGGAGGGCGCACCCTCGCGACCACAAGGAGACAAAACGAGACGACTGTTCTAACGTGCTGCATTATCCTCTCGGAGGTGGCCATACGCAAATGAAAGGGAGGACGGCCACACTACTGCATGGCGGCCTCGCTGGGCGACGCGAGCGGGAACACAATCTGCCAGAGCCTAGGAAAGAACAACAAAAACTGTCAGCGCATCGCTTTTTGTGTCTATGCGTCCACTCGCGACACAAATCGTACGTGAGGTCCTTCTCCTGCTTGAGCGCGATGAGGAGGATGAGCGGCACGAAGCCCCAGTGCGCGACGGGCTTGATGATCTTGAGCGCCTTGTTGGGCGCGGTCTTCCAGAGCGAGTCGGCCATGGTGTGTTCGTCGGGAGCGTCTTCGGAATGTGTCGGTGGCATTCGCCAACAGCCCTCCATTGACAGCAATTATCCACCAATCACCATGAAATAAACGTGAAATAGATGGTTTTAATTGGATAAATAGTTGTCAAATAGAAGCAGTTGGGGGATTGGGCTAAATACGAGCAGCTCATCGGCGCGAGGAGCCCAAGGGGGACGACGGCGGTGCATGCGGCTCGGCGGAGAAGCGGCGGAAACGCGCCTCGATGAAAGCCGCGTTGGCGCTCGGCAGACCAAACCGGTCGTTCTGTTGAGAGAAGCACCAGATTGTAAAAGCACGGGCGTGAGCTATTCGTGCGACGACAACCAGAGACCGAGCAGCTCCGTTCGTACCTGCTGGGGCATCATGATGAAGTTCATGCCTTCTTGTGTACCCGGGCGCGGTGGTGGGCTGCGCGGCGAGATGTACGATCCTGGGCCAATGGTCTCGCGGGTCGCGCTTGCGAGGATCGGCAGGTTCGGCATGTTGTGGACCATCGACGCTTCCTGTTCACACGTCACAGATCACGGCAGCGCGTGAGATCTCGTTCTGCTTGGCTTTCGTCACCCTGCCACGTACCGAAGAGAGGCGAAGTGCTTGGGACTGCATGGTCGCGACCTTGAAATTGGAGCTCTTGACGGACGAGTCGATAGTGAACTTGCACGAGGCGCTTATGTCGTAGAACCGGTCTGGCGCGTCGTGCTGGAGCTGATGCTGCTTGGATGACACGTATTGCTCTGGAACCCACACACCACATCCTGATTGGCGAAGAGCTACGATCGCAGTGGCTCTCGTGGTTACTATATCACTCACCTGGGAAAAGTCCCGACTTGAAGCGTGGTGTCGGCGAGATAAGTGGGCCCTTCATCTTGCTGGTCGGGCTGGACGGCGTTGGCGGGCACACGCTAGCCTCACCACCATGGCCGGCAAGAACGGCCTGGACATTAGACCTTGCCTCATCGAAGCGTGCAGCCTTGCTAACGTAAGCTGGCGTGGGCACTTGCTTATGCTTGACATGGATCGCCCGTTTCTTGGTGCGGTACGTGCCCGGGCCTATGGCGTTTGGGTCCGCGTAAGGCTCCTTGACGACGCTCGCAAACGTGGAAGAGCGATATGCCGCCGCACTCGCAAACCGGTCCTTGTTCGAGCCAAACGCGCTCAAGTACGGGTTGGTCGAGTCGTCGAGGCTCTTCTGGAGAGACTTTTTGTTCCCGCAGTCCGTGTTGTAGTAGGCGTCGGGTGTGTCGTTAATTCGATTGGTGAGGGTCACGGCTGGATCAATCGCGTGGCGGCCGTTGCCGTCAGTCACGTGGCGCGCAGTCTGTGCACCCCGCATAAAGCGGTGTGCCTTGCGTTGCTCGTCCTTCTTGCACCGCTTCTCGTACAGCTTGCTTCTAGCACAGGAAAGCCCCACAGGACTCATCATGAGCTTACCAATAAACCACGATAGAAGAGGAAAGACTACGGCAGTACATGTCGTGGATCTGCTCGCCGTTGGGCAACGAGATCTTGGCAACGTGGTCGTCGCCTTTGCCACCCGGCTGGAAACGAATGATTCAATGTGAGAACGAGCTGGCTTGGTTTTGCAATGATGTAGCTCCCCAAGAACACGCACGGAATGCTGAGCAACTTGACGCTTCCACATCGCACGTTGAGAGGCACTGGACGCCTATTTACAACACAACCACCATGAAGCCACCGTTATGGTCCTTTCGTGCGAAGGCAAGTGCTGTATCTCACCCCGCTGAAGACATTGACCGGCTCATGGCTCATGGTTAGCGAAGAACAACCGACAGCCAGATCCCGACCCGTGGGGTACGATGAAGCGACGTCCACACAAGTGTTGCACCAGGCGGGATCGATTACCACGAGAGGAGCGGAGAGGAACCTTTATCTCACCCTTGGTAGTGCGATCCTCTCGTAGCCGTCCTCCATGCTAGCTCACAGCACTTGAACCGGCCTCACATATAAGATTCCTCGTCGAGGCAAGGCCCAGGTCGTCATAAGACGCCGATCAATCACCGCCCAGGACGCCAAGGAAGCGAGCACAACAGAGCAGCACGGACCAAGGACCCCGAACCTGAACCGTCGGCGAGATCTCGCCCGAACCGCAGACGGACCGAGCTGGAACAAGCCGACGAACCGCCTGCTCACCGCGGGGGGCTAATTTGAGACGCCGTTCTGGGGCCAGACCGAGTGAGTGCATGGTCGCACGGGCCGGTGCAAGTGACGCCGCACACTTGCGTCCACCGGTGTGCTCGCCCGCCCCCACAACGCCGCGTGTCTTTCACACACGCCTGCTTTTCGAGCCCCGGAACGAAGTGCGCGACCGTGGGGTAGGTGCGCGATGGGTCCGCACGACCGGCGAAGGGTGCCGTACCGTAGGAAATATGTTGCCCGGATCGAATGCCCTGCGACTCACGCCGAACAGAGCTGGAATGCGCGCGGCTCATTCCTCTCGACTTGGTCTCATGACCCCCCTTCGAATATGGCAGTATAGCTACATGGAATGCGAAACAAAAAGGTCTCTGGTGTCTATCATGGGTTTTGTGGGATTCAAAGTGATGGCGGCGGGGGTTAAATATTGGCAAGACTGGCGGTGGGGGCTGGATCGTTCTCTCCGCTAAACTATAGAGCTAACCTATCATTCATTACACGCCCCAAATGAGAAAAAGAATGCGGGGGACTAGTTGCGGTTCATGTCGTCGGTCGTGGACATGCATGAGAGTCAAGAAGGTTCTCTCGAGCAAGTCGAACTGGTCCAGCCAGAGAAAACTGGCGAACTGGCGTCGACTGCATAAATATCTGGGGCTTCCACGGTCCCTCTTTCTTCCGTTGAAGTAGAGTTCGGAGGACGCCACGCCGACACATCGATGACGAAAACCACAGAGAGCCACCGCCTACGCGACGAGGGGACGAGCACTGATAGGCGAGCCGAGAGGGAGAGAGAGCTGAACCACAGCCGGTGGACGACGAACACGGACGCTTAGGCGCCGAGCGTGGCCATGGCGTTCTTCCTCTTGCGGATGCGAACGAGGTGGCGCGACAAGAGCTGCACGCGGCTGCGCAGTGTGGTCTCATTTAGGTAGTTTTCGCGGGACGGCGCCGCGAGAAACATGAGGCGTTCAATCTTGAGCGCGAGCACGAACGTCTTGGACTGCCAATCTGTGTTCTCGGGCACTTGGGTGAGCACGTCGTGGGGCTGGTGGGCGCGCAGCATGCGCTCGATCATGACCACGACCTGAGACCGCACGCGACGCAGTTCCTCGCCGGCTTCGCGCCAGTTGCCGCCCGTCGTGGCGGCGTTGTTGGCGAGGCCCGCGGGGAGCATCGAGGCGGTGGACGAGGCCGTGCTGTTTTGTTGGCAGGTATTACTGGTCGTGAGCTGGCTGGGCGGCACCATGGCGCTGGGCCGCGCGGCGTTGCCCATGGCGTAGCCCATGCCCATGGGGATGTGGTCAAACTCGCGCATGGACGCTTGGAGGCGCTGGAACGTGGGGAGCACGGACGAGCGGCTTCGATTCAGCATGCGGAAGGTGGAAAGCGGGAGAGGGGGGGAGGCGGGCAAGAGAGGGGGATCGACGTGGGTCGAAGAAGGTAAGAGCTGGAATGAGCTCCCCGCTTCCGCGCGTCCCGGTCGTCGCCGCGATCTCTCGGTCTCTCGCACCTCCGTCCAAACTCAGGCCGCGTCGATGGGACGGGGATGGCGATGGAGACACGGAGGCGACGCTCTTGTTAAAGACAGCGGACCCCTCGGTACTGCGCGTGGGCGGGAGATGCGGAAATGCTCGGACGTGTGGCTAGACACGAAGGCCGCCTAGCGGTGGAATCGGGAGGGCCTGCGAGTGTGTGTGTATGTGGGCTGGGCTGGGCCAGAGCGTGTTGCGTGTCTACGGACGCCCCACGAGCTCCTCAATTTTATCTGGCTTCTCCTCGGAACGGGGTAATTTTTGCGCCGGCCGGGCAGGAGCGGAGAACCGTAATTTTCGAGATTGCCGGGGGAGAACCGCAATTTGGAGGAGGCGAACACTCCCGAGGTCGAGCCGGAACGTTTTGTGCGCTGTGGCAATTCGGGCTAGCGATCCGCGGTGGTTGCCAGTGGGGGCAATGGGAGCATTGCCGCTGTGTGTGCCGCTAGGTCACAAAGACATGGGTTCGCATATCCATGCGCCTGCGGCGACCCCATTGGCTGGGATTGTCAAGGAAACGGCACGAATTCCGACTCAAAACCGAGCAGAAAAGCCACCCTACCCCTTTTTAGCGACGTGGCCCATCTCTGTTCAGTCGTACTGTGTGTGACGCGTGCATGAAGCAATTTTGGCGCTCAGAACGTTAAACCAGTCGGCCGAACGACGGTAAAATTAACTGAAACTCGGTAACTTTCGAATAAATTGCGGCGAGTTGCGGCGCATTTCGGAGTTGTCGCGTATCCACCCCCCGGCCCCTTTGCAGACAGAGCACACTTCCTTGGGTATTTGGAGGCGGCGGTGGAAAATCCAGGACCCTGTGACGTTTGCTGGCGCAACGTGGTGGGGTATACTCAACGGTGTCGTGGGCATTTACGTACTGCTTCGTGGGCTTGAGATGAGCTGGGCACCTACTTATCGTCCTCTGGATTAGTTAGGTCTCCCTTCCCAAAACATCTCCCATATTTTTGACAGGAACCAAGGCATTTGGACCACATAACTCACGCACCGCGTGAGAGGCTAATTCGCTGCTAAAACGGTCTTTTTTGCGAGTTGGATCTCTTCGTTTTGGTTGCTCTCGGACCCGCCCGCGGTGCGTTTCTCATCCCACCCAGAGACTTGTCGGAAAGTCGCAATACCAAAAGCGAGTGAGTAGCCCTGGGCAGCTCAATCAGAACCAGGCAAAGCTTGAGCCACAGCGCGCGTGTCTGCGCCGCGGCAGCGCTTCCGAATTTTCTTTTCCTTCTCTCTGTCGCCACGTTGCCACTGCTGGTCGCATGCGGATGCTTTCCTCGCGGTTGTCGGTGGTGAGCGTTGGACGCATAGGCCACGCGGAACGATCGAACCCGAGCGAACGCAACGCCGGCGACAGACTCATCTCCATTTCCACGAGAACCGTGCCCTCGCGACAAGTTCTTCGCGCTTCGCCTGCCGCGGTTGCACAGGAAGAGACACACCCAGACAGGCAACTTCAATATTGCGTATGTGGACCACATAAATGACCGATGATTCACGACCACGCGCCGACCGGGAATCGCGTGTCTGTGCAGCCGCGCACATTCTCAAATGAGGTTTTTGTGATAAACCTCGGTCGACCTGGTCCGACCCTTGCTGTGGTTTGCAGGGCTCCGTGTGGGGATGCTTGGCCCCTTGTCTTTGTCGTGTTAGGCGCCATGGACGCGCTTGCCGCCCCGTGGTCCTCATAGCGTTCACTGTTTATGTGGGCGCGAAGGACGAACAGGAAGGACACGCTCGTCACAGCGTCGATCGATCCGTCATTGCGGCTTTTCACGCCGGAACCGAAGCGTTCATGTGACCCATGCCACCACGCAACAACCCAGACGCAGACCGCCCCGAGACGAAGAGAGGAGTGCATGTCACCGTCGCTGAGGGAATCTCGCCAACATGGGGGTGGTGCTTGGAGGCTCGTGTTACTTTGCTGTCTCTATGTGAATCTGGGTTTTGGTTGTGTTTACCGTCTTGCGAATGCTGACTAGCGACCACACGAGTCTGTGTGTCATGATGTTCCTTCGTGTTCGTTCCCGTCATACTGGCTAAAGGTGCACCAATTGTGACGGGATCTCGAGTAGCGTGAGAAAGACCCCCAGCCAACTTCATGGGAACAAGCGATTCGGTGGGGTCGTGGGAGACGCGCGGCAAAATGGTCTCACGTCTATTAGAACATAACGCGGTGTTCCGCAACTGTATGCTGAGAAACTCCATGGCGGTACGTGTGCGAACCCAGTGCAGGGTGAAATCGATCTTCAAGACGGGCATCGACGCCAGCACGTGGTTCTTACCGTCGGTGTTCGCCCTGGTCTGGGAATGTGGTGTCGTACGCACCGGGGGCTATGATACACCTGAACTCCACCCATGCATTTGAGGCTCCCACACAAATATACTACTCGCACTTGCACCTATCTTGTCCTCTCGTTTCGCCGCATGTGGTGTCCCCCAACTCAGTCCGGTGCCGACAATCCACTTTCGTGAGTCATTGTCGATGACGACTCGTGTGGACCAGGTCGG
>JAADVT010000758.1:0-15824 GCA_023335895.1 Pythium rishiriense
CCCCCCCCCCCCCCCCCCCCCCCCCCCCCCCCCCCCCCCCCCCCCCCCCCCCCCCGCCCAGATGATGCCGCCAGATATGGCTGTGGTGCTCTGATGTCTAAGAAAAGAAAATGTTGTTGCATTCTTCGAATAGACGGACTGAGCGAGAAAATATTGCGAAGGCCAAGGTGAGACATAGAGAGACTGGTGTGCGGGTGTACACTGTTGGCTATCACATACAGGCCTCCCAAGCTCTCGACACAAAATCCATGGCGAAGGAGAGCGTTGATGCCGTGCGCTCGGCGGGGACTACAGCAGGACGAATCAACTCATGTGTCGCCACCTACAAGGTGCCAGGAAAGAATCGAGCGTCTGATCGACTCGAGGAAGATGCCCAAGCGATGGAGGAGCGGCTCATACAATTGCGACTGAAGATGCTCGAAGACAAGCAGAAGTTGGAGAAAGATCTGCCCGCCAAATTCGGTGGCTCGCGGTGGCGTAGCGCGCAAGAGACGATCGGTAGTGTGAGTCGATACGCAAAGGACGTAGAAGACCGCATGTTGAAATCCAATGCCAAGGGCTCGTCGAAGAAAAAAGTGAGTGAGCCAGAGGAGGCAAAACCCAAGAAGAAGAAGAAGAAGAAGACTGATGGAAACAGCAGCAACACTGTATTGGTTCCTTGTGTGGCGACCGTCAAGAAGTGGACAACGCAGCACGTCCTCCAGTGGCTCACGTCGCTCGCGCTGGACGAGCTGCACTCAGCGTTTGAGTTTCATCAAGTTACCGGCGCCGTGCTCTTGCAGATGGAACCCGATGATTTTACAAAGATCGGTGTGGATCGCCTGTCGACGAGAAACCTCCTGTGGAAGGAGCTCGAGAGAATCAAAGACGCTGCCAGGATGGCTATCCACCGCGGGTCGCTCGAAGCAAGTGAGATAATTGACCCCAAGATTAAAGACGTCGCGCCCGTGCCCGAAGTTGCGTCGCCTACGAAGGGGGTTCCTGCAGGTGTCCACTGGTCGCACGTCAAGCCGCTTCGAGACGCGACCGACACGTCAAGGCCACAGGAAATGCCGGTAAATCTCGCAGATGGTGAATTCGATGAAGATGCAAGCCATGCGTCATTTATGAAGGCGCTGCTCGACTGGCGAGCTGGCGATGATGGCGACATAACCGCCGCGGCTCAAGATGATACAATGTGGTTTAATCCGCTCGCTACCTCTAATAACGATGACCCACCAAGTAGCGAGAGAGGTGGAGCACTGCTCGACGGCGAGTACGATGAAGCAAAGGAGCAGGAGGCATTCCGCCGCGCCGTTCTTGCGTGGCGCCTCGCGGGGACGTCTGGAGGAGAAACCAACTCTCGCCCATCCACGGCTGAAATCGAACGGATAGAGCAGGGCTGTGCCACAGCCCAGCGCAAGAGCTGCTGGCACTGCTACCGCGTCGTGAGAGCCGATTCACTCGTGCGTGACGAGGGCACGATGCGCGATTTTTGCGGCAAAGCCTGCCAGGCATCGTTCAATCACGAGCACGCACGGCTGTATACGAAGAAACAAGCTGTGACCGAAGAGTAACGGAAATCGTGGATCCATACTTTTTTATTCGCGTCAGTGGTTGTGGGCTCGTGTGTGATGGTGTTGTTCTGATACGCCAACGTCTTCACTGTCTCCTTGGGACGCCTTGTCCTTGGGCTTCTTCCCCGCGCTCGTGCAGACAACGACTGAGGAGATCCGTTTCACCATGGCGCGGTCCATCACGTCAAAGTCGTTTTCCTCGGAGTCTACATTGAAAGCACACACTGAGCCAACGGCTCGTCCGCAAAACAAACTTTGAGCCGCGTGGAGAGCTTACCATCTTCTTCCATAGCCTTTGCGGCTGTGCTAGGTTTTGTGAGACCGGCGACAAAGTACGAGTCGTTTTTCTTGGCGGCGATGCGCACATTGTACGGAGATGTGAAGCTCTCGAGCGAGACGATCGCCGGGGGCTCCGCGGGCTTCCCGCTCGTTGCTGCGCTCGTGGCGTGTATCGCTTGTGACTGTTGCGGCAGGCGCATTGGTTTAGGCGGCGAGTGGACTCGATCATTGCTGTCGTGTTCGTGATCGTGGTCATCCGGATCAACGGCTTCGTCCTCAGGGATGGATCCCGAAATCCCGGCACTGATGTTGTCGCTGGTATCGGAAACTTCCGGGGCGCTTGAGGCTCGCAACAGCCGCATCATCTCTTCACAAGACTCGACGAGGCATTTCTCTAACGCCGCCATGTTGTCCACGTTGACGGTGGCGCTTGAGACATTCTGCAGCACCTGCTGGAGACCGATCTGCGAGGGCGATCAGCGTAGGGTTAGCTCGATGATCAGTGTTACCAGTGAACCTCACCATACCTTGATCGGCCGGACTGTGTTTTCGACAAACATGTACTGGTCCACGACGGTCGCGAGCTGTCGCTCGACGCTCGAAATCTCGAGCTGCTTGGTCTCGATCTTTTGGGAGGTGCCCCGTTTCGACAGAGGCACGTCTTCGCGTGCAAGACTGCGAGCTTTGTTCTACGAAAGCACCTCTGTTAGCTCCCCAGATCCCCACTCTGGTGCTACGGTGGATGCTTCCTTACAATCTGTTCTCGCAACTGGGCGATGCGTTCAACAGCCTCGTCGTGCTTGGCGTCGAGTTCTTTGCGGAGCTCCTCGTGTGAATGGCAAATGTGGATGATCTCCTCCGGGTCGATTGCGTCGACGTGGGGGTCCACGCCGATACTCTGGAACGCTGCCCGGTACCGCAGCTCCACTAAATTCTCTCGCTCTTTCTCGTCCATCAGCTGGAGGTTGGAGCTGCGGCGGTGCCTAAGCGTGTTTGTTGGTGAGCCCGTGGTGCGTCGGGTGACGCTGGTGTTCCCCGTCGCCGTGGAACTGATGGGCACGTTCGCACTCGCTGGGTGCGATGGAGGCTGGAGGTCACCGTGGCCGGTGTGGCCCAACTGGTCCCCCACATGACCCCGCGCGTGTGTTGCCTTGAGTGTCGCCGCCTGCAGTTGGTCGTTGTAGTACTTTTCGAACTTGGCCTTTTCACGGGCCCACTTTTGGCGGAGCTCCAACTCGCGCTTGAACTTGCGCACGCTCGCGGCCATGTCAGCTTTTTGCTGCGCGAGCCGCGCCTGCACTTGGCTCACGGCCTCGGCGGCGGCAATGTCGCGCTTCTGTAGCTCGTGGGTCTCGTGCGTGAGATCCGCAAAGACCTGCTTGAGCTGGTTGGTCGTCTGCGCGACCTCCACGCGCTCGTTCTGACACACCACTATCAATTGAATGCAACCAACCTTCCACGCGGACACGCGATCGTACCTGGAGCCGCTTTTTGATGTGTTCCAGCACGAGCGTGCGGCGCTGGACGAGATGGGCCTCCTTGGCGCGGCGCTCGATTTTGGCTTCGAGCTCGCGGATGTTGGTGTGTTTCGAGTACACGGGCCGCCGGGAGATCGACGCGATGGGCTGGAGCCGCTCGGCGTCGTCGTCCTCGCGATCTTTCGTGGCATCCTTGTCGTGGTCGGGCTGGTTCGGTTGTGGCCCGTCGGCGCCGCTGTCAGTGAGATCGTAGTGGAGACCGAGCGCGCCCGAGTCTTTGAGCAGGTCCTGTAAGATCAGTTTGGCCTTTTCGACGTCGTCGCGCTTCTTGGCCACGGCGAACCGCAGCTTGTCGCTCTCGGCGCGCTTCTGCTCGACCACTTTGCGCACTTTGTTTTCCAAGTCGCGGATCAGCTCGTCGCTCGAGGCCGCGGCCTTGTCGCTCGGCGTGTGGAAGGGCGAGCCCGTCACATCGACGCCGGCGGACTGCGGACGGAAACGCCCCACAGATCCACTGCTACTACTAGTGGGGGGCGCGACGCCGCGCAGCGCGGAGGAGGTCGCCGTCGTGGGCCGCATGAGAAATTCGCCCCCAGACTGAAGCCATGTGGCGTTTCACATCAAGAGTCCGTTTTCAACCGCGACCCAATTAATTGGGGGGGTGTCCAATGAATTGGATCCACTACACACGGATGACACAGGACGCATCACCTTTGGGCTTCGCCGCACCCCGGGCCAAAGTTGAAGTTGAAGATACGAACTTAGTACGAACCTACACTTGTCCAATTTATTGTCCCACACACAAGCAATCCACGGCCGCGCCATAAAAAACGAGCCACCGACGCCAAGCGACTGAACCGACGCGCTAAGTGCGTCGACCAGAGGAGAAAGGGAACAGGAAAGCACGGCTCCAGGCAGACAAGCTCCTTCCGTCTCCCCCCTCTATTCTCCCCCTCTCTTCATAATGGCCGACGGCGTCGCCGCGCGGCCGCTGTCGCCGACGTCGTTCCAGACGCACCTGCGCTCGCAGAGCTCGGTGCAGCTCTACGGGTTCATCGAAAACTGTCTCGCGCCGGCGCCGCCGACGACCGACGAGCGCGCGCCCGGGGCCGGCGAGTCATCCGACGACCGTGAGCTGCGCGTCCACGGGTACGAGACGCTGCTCAACACGTGTACGTCCGTGCTGTCGTGTATCCAGGTGCTGCGGCGCATCATCCGCGAGTACGCGTACGGGCGCATGGGCCGCGAGCTCCAGCACTTGTCGCTCACGGTCGCGAGCTTTGAGCGCGTGCTGTACACGTTCATCAAGGAAGAGATCGTCATGGCGTCCAAGGCGTACGCGCAGCGCGCGCCCATCGACTTCCGCACCAAGACGGCGCTCAAAGACATCATCCCGCTCATCCCGCGCGACGAGCGGTTCACGATCCTGTGCGGCGGCGTCGCGTCGCTGCTGCGCCACGCGACCAAGTCGCTCAACGAGACGCGCCAAGTGCTCGAGGAGCTCCAGTCGAGCTACGACCCGAGCTGGGAGAAGCGCTGGTCGCTCAGCTCGTTCGCCGTGCTCTCGGTCGCGTTCTTTGTGTACAAGCGCTTCGCCAAGCGCACGTCGTTTCGCGACTTTGTGCGCCAAGTCTCGCCGTCCACGCAGGCCATCAAGTGGGGTGTCGTCGCGGTCGTCGCGGTCGACTATTACAACCGCTTTCTTTACCGGTTCTCGAACCTGCGGCGTATCAAGATCCACCACTCGCGCGTGCTCATGGCGCTGCGGCTCTTTTTGCTGTGTCAGCACGTACTCCAACGCGCGCGCCCGCTCACGAACGGCTCGGACCACCGCTTGCTGATCGACTCGCCCATGGAGAGTGACATTGACGACGACCTGAAAAACGCCACAACGCTGCTGGTCGAGCGCGTGCCGCTGCCCATGGAGTACCACGACCGCTCGTCCGAACCCATCGGGCTAACAGCTTTCAAGGTGGGCACGAATGTGCTGATCGCATCGAGCGCGTTCGCACACTCGGTGTTGGGCCGTAAGAACAAGAAGCTGCTCAAACTGTTTGGCCCGACGCTGCTCATGCTCGCGATTCCATTTTACGCGCTGCGAAGCCGCCAGGCTATGCGTCACACGACGCGCATTCTCATCGACAGTCCGAGCGTCGAGGTCATTCGCATGGGCTGGCGTCTCTTCGGTGAGTCACGACTCATCAAGTTTGTCACCAAGCTGCAGTGTCCGACGATCCCAGTACTCGAGGAACACTTTGTACGCCTCGACGGCTCGGGCTCAACCGCCAGACGGCTCCATGTAACGGACGTTGGCATCTTGCTCTTCAGTGTGCGCCCGTTGGATGCGGTCAAGGCCGGATCGTGGGACGGAGCGAGCGTGCCGTTGACAGCCCAGATGATCTCGTGTGGCCTGCCTACATCCCGTCCCGTGCTTTTTTACATCCACGGTGGCGGCTTCTTCGGACGCTTCATCGCAAAGGACTACCTCAATCTCACAGCCTGGGCTCAACGACTTGGTGCAGCCATCGTCTACGTCGGTACGTTTGATTCTATCGTGGGCATTCTTGGCATTCGGGGCTCTTTTAACGTGTCTGTTGGAGTAGACTATGGTCTTGCTCCTGAGACGCAGTACCCTGTCTCGGTCCACCAGATCGTTGGTGTTTACAAGTGGGTTCTCAATGGCGGCCTCGGCTTCATGCCCACCAAGATCTCTCTGTTCGGAGAAAGTGCTGGTACGACAGTGATACAGCCCCACGCTCTTTGTGAATCATTGGGACTCACCCGTTTGTTTCTACTTTTCTTAGGTGGCAATATGGCTGCCGCGCTTTGTGTGTACTGCATAAAAAACGGCCTCAAACTTCCGGATGGCAACGTTCTCATGTTCCCTGCGCTCAACATGCACTTGTCGCCATCACCCTCTCGATTCCTCCACCAAAGTGACCCGGTGTTGCCGCGCAGTATTCTTGAGCTCGCGCTGAACTCGTATTACCCGCACCATGGCAACTCGAACCAGTACAAGTACAACATCCACGACCCGATGGTCTCGCCCGGGCTCGCTGAGGACGGCCTACTCGAGCGGTTTCCCCCGACAGCATTGGTCGTGGGCGACCTGGACCCGCTGCTAGACGACAGTGTTGACTTTTACACGCGCTTGTCGTATCTCAAAGTGCCCGCCAGCCTCAAGATCTACCCGGGTCTCTCGCACGGCTTCCTTATCTATGGCGACCTCGTGCCCGAGGCGCAACTCGCGATCAACGAGACCTGCGATAGGGTCCAGACCTGGCTGCGTCTCCGCTGACAACCGAGGGATGGTTGGTGCGTTTTTTTTTTTCTTGTACGTGTCGAAGAGAGGGAAAGTGGAGGAGTTTGTCCAGCATCCACCAATACAGCTTCATATTGTGTTTTATTCAGAAACGCTCATGTTGAAGTGGGCACTAAGGTCGCCACGTCACTAAATAAAAAAGAAGACCTATAATAGATCGTAACTGCACTATTTTAGTGACCGCCGAGCAGCTCCCAACCTCCTCCACGTCACACACACTCAATTCGTGACCATGGGGCGTCTCGACGGCGCCGACCTGTTCGTGCTCGCGGCGTTCTCGCTGCACCTCGCGCTCTGCCCGTTCGCGAAGGTTGAGGAAAGCTTCAACCTGCAGGCGATCCACGACATTCTGTTCTTTGGCGTGCGCGACGTCGCGGACTACGACCACCTCGAGTTCCCGGGCGTCGTCCCGCGCACGTTTCTCGGTGCGCTCGCCGTCGCGTGCGCCGCGAGCCCGTTCGCGTGGGTCGTGCGCGCCGCTGGTTTCAAGAAGATCGCGTTGCAGTACGTCGCGCGCTGGGTGCTGGGCGCGCTCAATTTCGCGGCGCTGCTGGTCTTCAAGCGCAGTATCGACAGCCGCTACGGCAAGGTAGGCGTGTGGAGGAGGGGGGGAACTGGGGGTTACTCAGCACTGGTGGCTAACTGGGCCGTGTCGTGGCTGTGGGATCGGATAGCACGCCGCGTGTTTCTTCATGCTTATCAGTGGCTGCCAGTTCCACTTAATGTTCTACTTTGGGCGCACACTGCCCAACACTTTTGCTCTCGTGCGTGGATCCCCCGACGTCCACTGGCTGGTCGAGGCGGTGGCTTATCTGTGGGTGTGGGTACTTTAATAGGGGCTCGTGCTATGCGCGTACGCGTATTGGCTGCGCAACCAGATCAAGAGCGCCATTTTCGTCTTTACCTTCACGATCATCGTCTTTCGTGGCGATACAGCCGTGCTATTCGCACCAATTCTGCTGTGGATTCTGATCCACGGTGGATGGAAGAAGCTTTTCCGCATCATCTGGTGGGGGATCGTTGCGACCGTTGGCTCGCTTGTGCTAACGGTGCTTGTCGACTCGTACTTTTGGGGGCGATGGCTGTGGCCCGAGGGTGAAGTGCTGTGGCTGAATACCGTGGAGAACAGAAGCCACGAGTGGGGAGTTTCCCCACCGCTGTGGTACTTCTACTCGGCACTGCCACGCGCGCTTCTCGCAACTGCATTGCTTGTTCCCTTTGGCGTCAGGTGCGTTGGGTTTGTCATTTGTTTTACTTGGACAGTCGCTTTAACTAAATGTTCCACTCTTTATGGCTAAACTGACACAGCTCGCTGCTTCCCTCCGTTGCGTCTGCATCGTCATGGAAGCAGCTGCGCACCGTGCTTTCGTACGCGCCTCTAGTCGACCGCTCGGTCTGGACGTTCGTGTGGCCAGTCGTGGCATACCTTGCACTCTTCTCGGTGCTCCCGCACAAAGAATTACGGTTTATCTTCAACGCGATCCCCATTCTCAACATGGCGGCCGCTGTGGTACGTCATGACGCGGACCATACCACGACCTCAGTAATGTACCAAACGATGTTCTTTGTTGCATAGGGTGCGGCCAAACTTTGCCGTCATGGCAAGAAGGTGTGTCCACTCTTGGGCTCTCTCATTTACACTGCCATGCTCACTTCTCGTCACTCTTATGCTTGTTAGACGTCGATTCGATACCTTTTTGTTGCTGGCTGTTTGGTGTCAACAATGGTTGGCTCAGTGTTCTTCTTCTTGGCCTCGAGCAAGAATTACCCCGGTACGCTCGTCATAAAAGATTTTTCCTTGTCCACTTTCTTCGTCTTCTAATGTTTGGACTGGTATAGGTGGACACGCGTTCGCTCGGCTCCATGAACTGACTCACGATCAGCGCGACTTGCCGAGGCAAGTCCACATCGATGTCTCGGCAGCCATGACGGGCGTATCCCGTTTCGGCCAAGAGTTTGACGCGTGGAGCTACTCGAAGGACGAGTCGGAACTTACGGCTGACCAACTCGCGCAGTTCGACTTCTTGCTCACAGCCCAGCTTCCGTCATCGCTGCATACAGACTTCGAAGTGCTTGAGGCAGTGGAGGCGTTCGACCACGTTGATTTCATGCGACTGCCGCCACGTATCCACACTAAGGAGGCCATTTACGTCTTGCGCAATCGCAAACTGGTCTCGGACACGGCGGTCGCGCCCTAGACGACGGCCACTAAATGAAGAAGTTGAACCAAAATAATGCATTAGAGTGGGAGGGATCAAAACTACTTTGATGGACACGTAATAGCCCACGCATCATATAATCGCGAGCACAAGTTAAAAAAATACAATGGAAAAAATGGAAAACGAAGAGAGACTGCGGCACACCAACCATTTCGCGTCACTCACAACGGCACATTCACAGCCGCTATGTACCCGGTCGTGCACAGGAAGCGAAGAATCCCCTTGAGCAGCTCCGTGTCCACACTCCCGCCCTGAACGTGGGAAAGCACCTTCGCGAGCTCGCTAACGTGAAACGCCTCGGTGGTGTCACGCGCGCGAATCCACTCGACCAATGCGCCTTGCGCTGGGTTGCACCGAAACTGCACCTTGAGTCTTGCTGTGTTCGCGACGCCGCTGTACCCGAAATACAGCAAAAAGACTCCAGGCAAGTCGGCTGGACCGTTTCTTGAGGGTGTCGTCGACCCTTGTACTGCTTCGGACAGTGCCACTTGGCCTGCCGACCGCTTGCTCTTTCGGTTGAGCGCTTTCTTCGACGACGATGAGGTGGGAGCTGCCGGCTCAGAGGGACCAGCAGCGATAGCAGCTGTAGCGCCACTCGCACGAGTACCCGCCGGTGGTGCCAACTCGTCGGCGCGCATAACCACGGCCAACGGATTCACGCGAAACATCGATCCCTTGTACACGTTGATGTGGCGACCACCTTGATACCCATTCGGGTCCGTGAGGTCATACTCAACCACACGAGTCGTGCCTACATAGTGAGCTGCCGAGGACGACGAGTCAGTCGAAAACATGGGTTCCGGTAAAATTTCGTTGGCCGAGAGCTCCATCAACTGCGAGCCCAATTTACGTGCGCAGGTGAGCACTTGCTGGTGGGGAACTGCATTGTCGCCATTAGATGGTTCGCTTAGACGCGCGCGCATCACGTCTTGCGACAGTACGAGCTGGCGAACTACGTCCGCTACGATGTCGCCGACGCGTACGTACTGCACCTGGAACTCGACCCACACCGGAGATCCGTCTTGGCCACTAGTTGCTTCGACTTTGTGCCAGGTACCAGCGGGAATGTACAGCACTCCTCCCGCGTCCGTGACCACTTGCTGACTGCCCGTTTGGGCCACTGAACGTGGCGCGTTGGTCGAATTCTCACCCATGTCGTCGTCCTGATCACTGTCGTTCGACAAATCAAACGCGTTTGTCGCAGGCACCCCCACGGAGGTTTGGCCACTGCCCACACCAAGCGCAGCCACCTGCATCTTCAGTTGGTCTTCACGATCGGGCGGGTTCACCAAATGGAAACAGCTCGGTGGGTTTTGCACCGGGCTTGGTTCCAGCCGCCACGAGGCCTTACCCCGTAGCCACACCACAAAAATGTCTGTCTTGTGATACTGCCAGTTGAGCTTGAGGCTCGCACGTGCGCAACAAACTGTGGTCCTGTGCATCTCCGTCGCAACCAAGTTGCTGCACTTCAGTTCTTTCGCGAGATGGGGGACAAACATGTTCGCAACCATAGTGGGAGCCGGAAACATGATCACTGCACCTGCGCTGTACAACGGTAGCGCTTCCATACACGACGCACACGGCACAACAGCGTCTTCCTCGCTATCGCCCGCGCGTCCGGGTATCACTGCTGAGATCGACGCTGTAGCAGGAAGTTGCGCAAGAAGCACCTGGACGTTCAGGCCACACAGTGCAGTTTCCACGGCACGGAATCGCGACGCTGAGCTGCGTGTGAAGACAACTCTCTTCCCATAATGCTCGCGGATGCGCTCAACAGTCGCTTGTGATCCGAACATCCACGTAACAGCCGTGTCGTGGTCCATTTCGAGAATGTCGGCTGGTTGGAGACGCTCAGGATGACGTAAAACCACGCTCGAGGACGCTGACGCACCGATCGCGACACGCTCCGTAGCTTTGGTGCGCTTCTGGGTTCTCGGAGCCGACGCCAACGACGTCGAGAGACGGCCAGTCTCCTTCCCAGTTCGGGTACCACCAACCTTGGCCATGTACGCATCGCACTCGCCAAGATGCTGGTTGGCCACCTCCGCACGAAAAGCCATTTCGAGCTCACAGTGCTTGCACTTGATGCGAGTACCCGAAGCCAGTAAATCAAACTCTGCCAGTGAAGGCGCTTCAAGCTCACTCACGTCCGCCGGCTTACTACGCTTCGAGATACTGGTAGTCGTTGCTGTATCCGCCATCGACTCGGTGAAAACGAGGGACTCCATGTCCGTCGCTTGCTTGTGTGCCGCGTTGCTATCAGATCGGAAGCGCTTAGAACGACGCAAAGGCGGTGACCCCGGGTTGCTATCAGCGTCGCTATCATTTGGTTGACTCGCAGCATCTTCTTCAAGCGCATCAAACTCCAGCCCCGAGATTCGGCGCTTGGCAGACTTCTTCTTCGGGGTGATCGACTGCTGGGAGACCACTCGGTTTTCCTCACGTGAAGCTGGACATTTCTTGAAGTGGGCCGCCATCGCACTGCCGCGGTGCGAACAGACTTTACCGCACTGAAGACACTCGGCGTGCTCGCCATCTGCATCGCTAAACATGCGAAACGACGAACGGTACGTGTCGCGGCCGTTAGCAGTCGATCCCGTCGACGCGGTCTCACTAGCATTACCGGGCGAGGAGCGTCCTGCGGTAGCGTCGTCACCGTTGAGCTCGTCTGGTTTGGTTGCCTCTTCAGGTTCTGAGTCCTCGTCCATGTCCACGTCGTTGGTATCGGTAATCGTTCGTGCGACCTTCAGCGTCGGACGCGACTCATTGTGTTCGCTTGGCAACTCAACGCGGTCCGGTACAACCACTTGAAGCGACGGTTCGTCATCCAGCATCTGAGTCTCCTCGCCGTCTTCGTCTTCTTGTTGCTCTTGGCCCTCCTCGCGGCCCATGTCGGCACTGACGTCTGGGTCGTGCGCGTCGTCTCCGTCGCCTCCGTCGCCATATTCGTCGTCAATCACTGGCGCGTCAGGTCCTTGCACGTCTTCGTCAACGTCTTCACCGGGAGCCACTTCCCCAACCACTTCTATGTCCACTGAGAGCTCGGGGTTTTCGTCATCCGGCACGCTGCGCACTTCATGCACCATGCCTTGGCGGCCTGGATACTTGGTGCACATGTTCTTGTGAGTGTGCATGTCGCGCACCATATACGGGAACGCTTCGTCGCAAAACTTGCACACGAACACTTGTTTCATCGTTCCCGAGCCGATGGGAGACTCACGCTCGACTTTGTCAAACATCTCGACCTCCATCTCCTCGATGGGGCCAAGCGATTGCACCTCCGTCAACGTCGGGCCCGCGCGATCTACCACAGTGTCATCTTCGTCCAGTTCATTGCGATTATGCGCCACAACGTACCGCGTGGCCGGGTTTGGCTGAGCATCCTTCCCTTCAGTCGCATCTTCGTCACTAAAGCTGTCATCGCCCGGAGATGGGTGGCGAAATTCGACGTGGTCGGGCTCTACGTCCTCTCCTCCGTGGTTTTGCTCTTGCTCGTGATCGGTGGTCATCGTGGCAGCTTGCTCGAGATGGAGGACCACTTGGAAGTCGTGGGCCACGCTCGCGATCGCGCTCACTAACGTTCTGCAGCTCCGGGTTCGAAATCCCCACTGAGCACGAGGGACCATGACTGAGGGACTGTTCGCTGGTCACATTCGATCCCCCCGTTGGAACTTCTCCTCCTTTTTTTTCAGAGAACAGACCGTTGCCTTGCTCGTGAGACGAGTGGCACGCGAGAGAGAACAAAAGGACACAATCTGGGACAGGAACTCACCTCACACCGACATCTATTCCGCTGGTTTTGGCTAGGCGCACTGGGACGGTGCTCTCGACGACTGATTCCTTCGCAACGCCGCGCGCTTGGGGCCATCAACATCAGACGGCGTATGGAGCGTGATCTGGCCCGTGCCAAACGACATGTTGGCGTTCTCGGTGCACAGCGCGACCTTCTTCAAATCACCGAGCACGCGCTGCAGGCCCGCGACGAAGTCCATTTCGGCGCCGAGCCAACTGCACAGGCCGTCCGCCCCAAACACAAACCGGAGGATCCCGGGGACCCGGATCGCGGTCTCGGCCAGCGCCTGGATGGCCTCTTCGTCGCCGCGGATGTGCGGGTACAGCGCGAGCACGCCCTCGCGGCGCGCGTGGAGCGAGAGCACGACGTGGACAACTACGACCGTGAGGTCGCCGGCGAGTTCCACGCGGATGCCTTCGGTGGCGTACTGGGTGCGGTGGAACACGCTGCCGTAGAGCCCCCACTGGGCGACCAGCTCGTCGATGCCCTGGTAGTCGGGGCCGCCGACGTCCGCGGCCATGGTGGCGCGCAGGAACCGCTCCTGCGGGTCGCCGCGCCCGCCGCCGAGCCCGAAATCGAACCGCCGCACGTACTCCATCGCGACCTGCGGCGCGCCGGCGGCGCCGCGGGTCCGCGGCCGGGGCACCGCGACCGCGCGTTGCTGGGCGAGCCGCGCGATCTGCTGGGCCAGCGCGCCGACACTGCGCTCGAGCTGGCGCGTGAGCTGCTGCTGCTTGGCGCGGTGGCGCCGCTGGTGGAGCTTGAACTGGAGCCGCCGGCGCTGCGCCTTTTCGTCGCGCGAGAGCGTGTGGCTGGGCCGCGCGAGCAGCGCGATCTCGGCCGCATCCATGGCCACGTCCATGGCGGGGGGTCGCCACCTGAAGCGACGAGGAGCGAGGCTCGAACGGAAATGAAGTGGAGGCCCAAGAGAATGCGACGCTTCACAACATCGTGTGGGGACGGATGGCATGGTCGACGATCGGTGGGTTTCCGACGGGGTGAAACCTGTGGTCGTTTTCACTCAACACATGGATCATGTCTTTAGTGACATTCCGTGCTCGGAAGTTGAAGTCAAGAGAGCTTAACCCACCTCTGTTTAGTGGCCTTGATGTCACCAATGTTGAAGTGGTGGGAGAGAGGGCGACGGAGGTGTGGCCAGCATAAAAAAAAAATCGAAAAATGCGTTTTCAATTGCTTCTTTCGTTGCGGGCGCGGCGGCAGGGCCAACACTACACGCTAACCTATGGGGCCCCACCGCCCGCCGGCGCCACACTGCTAACCATACTGACTACACTACACCTAAATATCGACAGACCTATAATATAATACTTCCTGGTCGTTCATCCTGCACTGGCTCAAACCATCACACTCCAGCCGCCGCTCCATCCATCCATCCATCCTTCCATCCACACACGCCACGCAGCCATCTTCCACCCACCAAACTCCGGTCTCAGTAGTACGAGTCCTTCATGAGCTCGAGCACGACACTCAGCTCCTCGCCCGTGAACTCGGGCGCAGCTGGGTTCATCGGCGGAGGCACGGAGAACTTCATGCCGTCATGCTCGTGGTGGGACGGCGGCGGTGGACGCAGGATGTGGTGGTGCGCGGGGGACGCGTGCGGGTGCGGCTGGTGGTCGTACTGGCTGCCGCCGTCGTTCTCGTTCTTGAACGCACCGTCCTCGTGGCGCATCGAGTGGCCAAACATGCTCGACGGCCTCAGTGATGGCGCACCGTACGATGTCGTCTCGGAGCTGATAGCCAGTGTCGAACTCGAGTCGTACATGGACGATAGTGCCGAGTTGGCGCGCGACGACGCATAGTGTGAGGAGGACGCGTCGGCAGGCGGGAAGCTGGTGGACGGCAGCGAGTACCCATTGGAGCTCTTCCCACGGCGGTGGTCGTACAAATGCTCGGCGTCCTGGCTCTTGTTCTTCGTCTCGCGCGCGAGACCGCTCAGCGATGCGAAGCTGTTGTCGTAGCTGTACGGCAAGCTGCTGCTGGAGCTGCTGCTCGTGGATACAGCCGACGTGCTGCTGCTGTGTTTCCTGGACTGGCTCGACGGCGGGGGCGGCAGTGTCGGCGGCTTGCCATAGTTGTACAGGTAACTGGTGCTCGAGTAGCTTTGCGCGTCGGCCTCGCCCGCGTGGTCGCCGTACGGCGCGCCGCGGTCCGCGTCGGCACTGCCGCCGCCATTTGCCGAGAGCGCCGCAGCGGCGGACGCCGAGACGGACTCGAGCCCGGCCCCGACGATGATGTTGTGCTGCAGCTTTTGGTGGGCGGCAAACTCCTTGTAGTTGTCGCAGCTCCACGAGCAGTTGAGCCCGACGCAGCGGAAGACGTTTTGGCCCTCGGGAAAGTGGATCCGCATGTGGCGCTTGAGCTTGGTGCTCGTGTTGAATTTTTTGCCGCACGTTGAAAAGATACACGGGTACGGGCGCTCGCCGCTGTGGATGCGCTTGTGGCGGCTGAGGTTGCCGGACGTGTTGAAGCGCTGCGTGCAGCCTTCGAAGTCGCACGCGTACGGCTTGGTGCCCGTGTGGATACGCATGTGGCGCCGCAGCGCGAACGACCGCGGGAACTGCTTGCCGCAGTTGGGTTCGTGGCAGATGAACACTTCCTTCTTGGTCTTTTTGCGCTTGGAGGTCGCGGGCGTGGGCGTGACCGTCGAACCCGCCGGCGGCGGCAGCTCCTCAGCGTGCGTGCTGATCACCACGTCGCGCCACGTACTGCCGCTCATCTCGCTGCTCGCCGAGACGTCGCCGTGGCCGACGTGCCAGAGCGCGGACGAGGCCTTGTGGGTGAGCAGCGGGGACGCGGTCGTCGGCGCCGCGGCGTAGCTGCCGAAGGTCGCAGTGGTCTCGGGGCTGCGCGCGCCGTCGCGAGCGTCGTAGCCGTCGGCCGCGTAGTCGTCGTAGGCGTCGGCGTCGTCGCTTTCACTCTGCGGTTGCGCCGGGTCGAAGGACGCGGTGGAGAGACCCGGGGCGCGGCTTCCCATCCCCCGCTCCTCCCGCTTCTTCAGTCGACCAGCTGCCGCCTTGGCGCCACTCTCGAGACTGGTCGCGTGGAGGCGCATCATGGGTCCCGTCGAGTCACTGGGATGGGGAAACTTGGCGAATGGAGGACGGCCCGGACCGGGTTTTCCGGATGGACCGGTCGCGAACGTGACCTGGACAAGAA
>JAADVT010000759.1:0-15823 GCA_023335895.1 Pythium rishiriense
GGTCCAGCTGTTTAGACGGATGACGTGGGAGAACTGCCTTGTGCAGGAATGAGCATGCGGAGCGGAGCACATCTCGAAGCTCCAACGTCTCGGGTATCTTGACCCGGAAAACCTCGTGCTCAGCAACCTCGACGAGATCTTCGCGCGCACCCAGTTTTGCGCCGTGGACAATGGCCAGTCGGTCGTCTACTCGAGCAGTCTGCTCGTCATCTCGCCCGAGAGCCTCGCGGCGCGCAACCTGTACTCAGACGCGATCGACGCGTTCATGATCTCGGGTCGCGCCTACAACTACATTGGCATCTCCCAGGGCTTTCTGCCCGGCCTGTTTGAGGCCATGGAAGAGAGTCCGTTATTCATTCTGGACGACGGTGAGTCACAGGACGCGGTGGACAACGGCGACAAGGACTCGCAAGAGCTCGAGGACGACGTGTCGTTTCCTAGACGACCGGGAGATCAGTGTCGACCGCGAGCAACTTTCAGTTTCTTTACCACACGTACGTAGCATGATATATATTTGTGTTTTGATTATGTCGCATTTGACACCAATGGATATGGCCTTCGACGATTACTCTTGTGGGGCGTCAACGATCGTGGCCGTGGCGAGCGGCGGCGGCGGCAGCGGCGACTCGACGACCAGCGCGACTTCGCGCTCGAGACTTTCGCGCGGCCGTTGAAACACGTGCTGGTATGCGGCCAAGTGACGGAAAAACGATGAGCTCATGCACGCGACGATCTGCGCGACATCGGCTGCGTCCCACAACGCGGACGCGTCCTCGGTGTCCGGCGGCGGCGGGGGCAACTGCACCGCGGTTGCGGCGCTGTGGGCGCGCACGAGCTGCCGGAAGACGTCGTACACGGCCTCCGTGGACGGGAACGCCTCCGCGCTCGCGTCCTTGTCGCTGAACGACGGCGAGGTCGCGTACGCAAAGACCTCATTGGCCACGCGCAGCAGCGCGAGCGTCTTGGGCTCGCTGAGCCGCACCTCGTCGAGCGCAAACGAGAGCACGCCAAAGCAGAAATCGACGTACACCTGTGCGCGCGGGTTGGCCTCGTAGTGCGCCACGCACAGCGCCGCGCAGAGCCGCGACACGCGGTCGCATGGCGTCGCGGCCTCGTTGAACGCGCGCAGCTGTGCCGCCGTCAGCGGTCCGCGCTCGGGCGGCGAGTCCGGGGGCGCCGCATCGGGCGGATCCAGCGGCTCGGCAGCTGCCGCGGCGGGCTCGGCGGGCTTGGGCGTCTTGGGTGGCGGCGCCGCGGCCGGAACAGCCGCCGGTTTGGCCATTGTGGAAGTTGGTCCGCCAAACGACGCTTTGGGTCGAACATGCGGTCCAGATCTCCAGATACGAGGTTCCAGAATGGGTGATTTCTGGAACGACGCCCTGGAACTGGAGTCATTGCACATGTTCCAATACAACAGGACACATCTTGTGGAGCTCCTTACTGTCTCGTGCCCTGCGCACGCCTCCAGCTAGCCAAGGATCATGCGCGAAGCCTCGAGCCACGCACTCAATCGTGTTGTGGTCTCCCTCCACGAGTTTGCCGGATACGCACTCCACTGAGGCGTCGTTCGTCTCACGGTAGATATTCCGACTCTTCAGACGCCTCAGCAGGATCGGTACGGAACCATGCGTGGTGTCCGTGCTCATCGGATGCACCGCAATCAGAGAGGCCGTATAATTCGTCACAACTTGGTGGCTCGGATGCGATCGGCATGTTCATGATCTCGGCAACTTGGCAACTCTCAGGACTTCCTGCCGGACCTATTTGAGGCCACGGAAGAGAGTCCGCTGTTCATTCTGGACGACGGCGAGTCGCAGTGACTAGGGCTCGCAAGTGGTTGAGGAGTGTACGTCCGCATCAAGTTCCTGTTCGCTTATAATACTTGCACGCGAGCGGACGCACTTGCACGAACCAAAGCACGCACACCACTCGAACCGAAGAAAGAAACCACCAACTTTATATAAGCCAACGTGAACGAGCGACAGAACAACACAGATCCGACTAGCGCTCATAGTTGTACTCTGATCGCCGCTTCTTCTAACGCAAACACCACAGAGCGGTCCGCCCGTGAGCTCGTGGAACATCCTGCCTCCCGCCTCGGAAAACGTACCATCGGCTCTTGCTGCGGCGGCTCCAACTGGCGCGGCGCGTCGCCGGCCTGCGCGTTCTCGGCCTCGCGCCGCAGGTCGCGCACGACGTCGGCGAGCGCCTCGGGGTTGACACCCTGCTGGAGAAGCTGCAGCAGGATCGCGAGCGTCTGGCGGTCGAGCCCCGTGTTCAAGAGCCGCGATAGCTCATAGATCGCTGCCCAAGCGGACGGAAAAGCCAAAGGGGTCAGCCGGGAGGTGAGGTCATCAATCCTCTCGTGGATGGGTACGTACAGTCGAAGGACTGCGCGGTGATGGAGTCGGACGCGTCGGCCATGGTGTCTCCCCTATTGTTGCGGCGCCTTGCGGTTTTGGCGCGGAACGAAGGAAAGCGGAAAACGAATGTGTCGATAATCTATTTTCGACAGACAATTTCGACAGACTCCGATGGCACACAGACAGGTAGCGCGAGTCGCGCTTCGGTCGCGCAGCGCGACCGAAGCTCGTTTCCACGTCGCGAGTCTCGTCGCAGGGCGCGTGCTTCACCGTCCCAGCGAGACTCTCTGGTGCCCCGTGACTCTGCTACATGCACCCACAATATGTGGAGTGGACAGTCGGATCACATCGACTAATACGGTACGAACGGTGGCATAATGGTGCGCGTGGAATTCTGTCTCCCGAGAAACTTGGGTTGTCTCGCACGCCGCATAAGCGGTGTCGGTCCGAACCCCATTCCCACATTTTCTCGCAACGATATCAAGCAACACAAGACTTCTACATACTGGAAGTACACATTGCGCCAACGATGGTGACTACCACGAAAACCCAGTGGACCGTACCAGTCCTGGTCCTGGTGGCTATGGCCTTGTCGAGTTCTCTCGGTACAGCGTTCCCTACACACTCGCTTCGCCGTCTCGAGGACCGCAACAAAGGACCGTACCGACCGACTTGCTACACGGAGCGCGGCTTTGACTACGAAGGCTTTGACCTCAAGAGCGTTCCGTCCGGTTCTGCAGACAATTGCTGTGGCGAGTGCGCCAAAGTGGACGCCTGTCGAGCCTGGTCGTGGTCGTCCTACGCTGGCGGCACGTGCTGGCTCAAAAGCGCGCGTGGCGCGATCCGCGTCGACGCCAACGTCTCCTCCTCTTTGCTTTTCGATGGCTACCGCACGAGTTGTGAGGCCGCGCAGGACGTCGACTTCGTGGGCTACGACATCGGCAATGCCGCAAGCCCGTCGGTTCATGGGTGCTGCGAGCTCTGTCGCACGTTTCTTGGCTGCCGTGCGTACTCGTGGTCCGACTACGTTGGCGGGACGTGCTGGTTCAAGAGCTCCAAAGGAGTCGCCGTCGTAAAGAAGGGTGTCCAATCCGCCGAAGCCTTCCCGTCACCAGTATACGAACCTGTCTGCGCACTTGCATATGATGTCGACCTCGTGGGCCACGATCTCAGCAGTGCCGCGAGCGCGGCACCCACGGGTTGCTGTACAATTTGCCTCCAGACCAAAGGATGTCGCGCATTCGCTTGGACCAGCCAGTCGGGCGGTACCTGCTACCTCAAGAGCTCGTCGGGCGAAAGAATCCAGAAGAGCGGCGTCGTGTCGTGCGCCGTGTTCCCCGACGTAGACGAGCTATCATCGCTCTAAGTCATTTGTAACGACCTCACAATCGGATCTGCTGTTTTCTTGCTAGTCGACGATCTCCGAGACTTCTTGAATGTGACGTCCAGTCGTGACGCTTCAGCGTCACGTCACGTCAGGTCTGACGTGACCTCGTTCGCAAAGACACGCCCGCTTGATCTGAAGTTCAGAACGAAGTGGTCAGCACAGTCACCTCCAGCACTTCAAGGTCAGTTGTCCGATTTTGTCGCTTGAACCACGAATCGTGGTCGGCAATTTTTGAAGGTTGTGGCGCTCCCGTTCTTCAACGTGCACATGTGGCTCCTGGAATCAACTTTGTTTCTGGCGAAAGCAGCGAGTGGCAGCTTCTCGTGTTCTCAGTGCGAGTGTGCTGCATTTTTCAAGTTCTGGAATATGTTCGGTCTCCCTCCTCGTTGGTGCCACGGCGAGAGGAAGTCGCGAGTCCGCTCGTGACATTCCTCAACTTGACCTCAAGTACTGATCAACAACTTCTCATCCCCAAGCGTCCAATACCTCCCAATGGCGGCCTCTCGATCCGTCACATGGCTTTGGCTTATGGCGCTCGTCGCGACGATCTCGACGACCACCGGAATGCTTCGTCGCGCGCGCTCACTCGCTAGCGACGACGGCTTCTGCACGACCGACCAGTTCGTTGAGAACGGCTTTGACTATGAAGGCCACGATATTAGCAACGTACCCAACGTACCCAGCACGGCCTGCTGCCAGGCATGCCGCGGCGTCGCGGGCTGCAAGGCCTGGTCGTGGTCGGTCTACAACAACGGCACCTGCTGGCTCAAGAGCGATCGTGGCCGCGCGATCGCTGATCGCTACGTGCGTTCGTCACTTGTCGTGCCACTCAACGGCGCGCCGCTCGCGATCTGCGGTTTGTACAACGACGTCGATTTCGTGGGCAACGATATTGGTGGTGTTGGCTGCCCGAGCGCTGAGCGCTGCCTGCCTCTGTGCCGCTCGTACCCAGGCTGCCGCGCGTTCGCGTGGACTGATTACAACAACGGCACGTGCTGGCTCAAGACGGCACGCGGAGATGCCATTGTCAAGAAGGGCGTCGTGTCGTCTGACGCGTTCTTCTCGTTTGCGTGTGGGCCGGTCTGCGCGCTTGACTATGATGTCGACTATGCCGGCAATGACCTGACCAGCGCCGCCAGCGCCACGCCCAGTGGCTGCTGCGCGGTGTGCGCCAAGACACCGTACTGCCGTGCGTTTGCGTGGACCAGTCAAAGCGGTGGTACGTGTTACCTCAAGAACCACGCCGGCGCGGGCGTGGGGAAGAGAGGCGTCGTGTCGGCCGTTGTGATGCCCAACCCCACGTGCGATATCGAGCAAGGTGTCGACATCGTTGGCAACGATATCGCCAACGTGCCCAGCGCTGATCCAGGTGCATGCTGCTCACACTGCTTCGACCGCACCGACTGCAAGGCCTACACCTGGTCCGACCACCAAGGTGGTACGTGCTGGCTCAAGAACGCCAAGGGTGTGACCGTCTCGAACGCCAAGACCATCTCCGGTGCTGTGAGTAGGTGATATGCCACCAGCATTTCACGCGTGAGCAGGAAGTACATGAACACATCACACGCGTCAGTAGTCGCTAAACCATAAAAAAAATCCTTGCTTGCATTTCGCCAGTCTGAAATGGACTTACAGCTCAAGGGTAACCGACATAGAGCGGGCACACTACGGCTGCAGCAGACGCTTGTGCTCTTCCTCCTTGGCGATTTTCTCTTCCTCGAGCGTTTTCTTGGCGAGCTGGTATCGCTCGTCGATCTTGCCACTGGGAGCAGAGTTGGCGTACGCGCGAGCAGCAAACTGCGGGTTCTCTTCGGCAGCCTTGGCATATTTGAGAATGGCTTCGCGTGGATCTTCCTCGCGGAATGAGTTGCCCTTGATGTGGCTGCTCATGAAATGTTGCGTGAATGTGGACGTGCCGCTAATGCGGCCGCCCATACCCGGGCCAGTGAGTGGTTTCTCTGGTGCTTTTGACTTCTTCGGATCTGTGCGTGTCTTTTGGTACTTGCGCTGGCGAGACATTTCATCTTTATACATCGGCAAGGCGTGTGGGTTGTGAATCGATCCGACGCCATCGACGCGCACGCCGTAGTCAACACTCTGTACCTTGCTCTTCTCCTTGGTCGCACTGAGGAGCACGCCTTTCTTACTCATCGCCGGGTCGTACAGCACACGACAAGTACTGTTGGAGCTTCCTACGAAGATCTGGTTGATACCATGGTGCCACTCGACGCACACAGCGCTCTCGTCGAGTTGCATGTTAACACTTGCGATTGGTGTGACGAGCCCAGGCGTGTGAACATCGAAGAAATGCACTCGGCCAGCTTGGTCTCTTCCTTTGCGCACACACGTGCCTGCCGCGAAGCTCGTTCCAGTCGCGTTGAACGCGAGGTTGCACGTTCCAAAAACTCCTTCAACTCCGGTGAAAACCTTGAGTGGGTTTTGGGTCTTGCGGACATCCCAGAGCTTGATGGTGTCGTCAGAGCAAGCACGCGACGCTATGATCCGACCATCGGGAGAAAAACGAACCGATGAAATGCCAAGGTCACCACCACCTTCAGCATGTGCGTCACGGATGGTTATCGAGGCTCCCGCGTAGGCCTTGCGAGGATCTATACACTGAATCTGGCCGTCCATCGTTCCACAAGCAACCAAAGCTCCATCTGCGCTGTAACGGCATGATGTCACCGCGCATCGCTTTCCCTTCTTGCTCTTGATTTTGAGAACCGTCATGTTCGTGAGCTTTCCGAGCGACTGTTTGCCGTCCAGATTCCATACTCGGACTGTGCCATCCAAAGAGCTTGAAATCATCTGATCGCGTAGCTTTGGGTGCCACGTGGCACCGGTCACCGAGTGTGTGTGACCCGATGTGTTGGCCATCTCAACGACATACATGTCGCCTTTCGCAAACTGCAACTCTTCGACACCTTCACGGTTGATCACCTTCGGTTGGCATCCACCAGTCGCAACGACAAGACGGTCTCCACTCGGGCTGTAGCTCACCGCTATAATGGGGTGGCCTTCATCGGGCTCAGCATCGCGAAAGGGGCGAATGTGGCGCGCCATACCGGCAAAATCCCACAGCTTCACGTGGTAATCGAACGACCCAGTGGCGACTCGCGCCCCTGGCGCGTCCACTGCAATGCATGAGACTGCTTTACTGTGCGCCGCCAAGTTCACATCGAGCGCCATCGGGATATTGTAGCGCGCAGCAATGTCGTCCTTTGCGTCGTCTCGGTCGTCGTCGTCGTCGTCGCTACTCGCTTCTTCGGCTTCTTCTTCATCTTTCGCTCCGTTGACCGGCGTCTCATCTTCTTCCGGTTCGTCTTCACGCACATGTTGGCCGTACGTCTGGGCTGGTGCCTGCATCATAGCCGCTGTCATCGCCGCGATCTCGGCTTCCCGCTGCGCAACATAAGCAAACATGGTTGAGTTTCAACCCTGAGGACATGCCCAGAAGCCAAAGAATTTCACGCACTTTTTTCCGCGCAGCGGCCGGGTCGTCGCGACTACCAGACTCCTCTTCCACTTCGCTTCGGCTTCGCTTGACGCCGCCAAAGCTCTGCGGCAGTTCCTTGAGTGCGTCGGCATCCACGGCGACCGGCTTGTCCGGTGTCTGCTCGCGCTCCAGATCCACGACATTGTACTTGCGGGTGCTCGCGCCAAACTCGATGCAGTCGCCCTCTACAACAACAGCAAAAATCTACCGTAAGAACCCCAGTGCGTGTCCCATCCAAGAAGACTGAAAGAGAGACCCACCTTTTAGCACACGTGGCTCCATGGGCTTGATCTCCTTGCCGTTGACAAACGTTCCCTGGGCCGACTCGAGGTCCATGACCACCACGGCGCCCTCGCGGTCGTGCGCGACCACGGCGTGTTGCCGTGAGATCGACGGGTGGTCCAGCGCGTAGTCGCACACGTCGCTGTTGCGCCCGAGCAGCAGCCACGCCTGGCGTCCGATGGCCACGGCGTCGATCACGGCGCCGTCCTTCACGACCTCGAGCTTCGCATCGCGGCGGCGGCGCGACGGCGTCGCGACCCTAATACAAGACCCACAAATACATCCAGTCAGCCTCCTTCCGTCTCGCCGTCGGCCGACACGCGGTACGCACCAGGACGGCGGCTTGAACTTGGCCATGGCGCGCGATGATTGTCTCGTGTCTTGGTGGTGGTCTGGGCGTTGGAAACATATAACTGGGACGTGTTCTAACAAGGATATAAAGTGTGATGTTCCTAACAGAAGGCATGAAACGTGGCACCTCGTCAATATCCGGCCCATTCCAGAAGCCGCCACCAGACGCAACCATGGGCAAGAAGCCAGCGGCGCCGTCGGCGCTGCGCGCGGCCAAGGGCGAGAAGCGCGCGACGCGTATCGACAAGGACATCAAGACCACGCAGCGCCATGGGCGCGTGCTGTCCTTTCTCTACGACATCATGTGGAGCTACCGATACTACCCGTATTTTGCCGCGGCGCTGCTGCTCGCCGAGGCCGTGCTCGGCTACTTGATCATCCAGAAAGTGCCGTGTACGTGTCGTTTTGGAGGCTACGCTGTGGCGTCTAACGAGCCCCAGTTGTTGGACTGACAGTGTGTGGTGTGTGCGACCCCAGACACGGAGATCGATTGGCAGGCGTACATGCAGCAAGTGTCGCAGTTCAAGGCCGGCGAGCGCGACTACCTCAAGATGTACGGCGGCACGGGCCCGCTCGTGTATCCAGCGGGGTTCCTCTACGTGTTCTCAGTGCTCCACACGGTCACGAACGGCGGAGAGAACATTCGGCTCGGTACGCTCGCTCATTGGATTGATTCCCTTGCCGTCTGGATGAGGCTCACATCGATGTTTCGATCTTTCCCGATCCATAGCGCAGTACATTTTCCTGGGCTTTTACCTCATCACGATTGGCACCGTGCTGGCGATCTACTACCGCGCGCGCGTGCTGCCTCCGTGGGCGGCCGTGTTTCTCTGCGTCTCGAAGCGACTCCACTCGATCTTCATGCTCCGGCTCTTCAACGACGGCATCGCCATGATGCTGCTCTATATCGCCGTCTACATGTTTGCGCGCCAGAAGTGGCGCATCGGATGCGCCATCTTCAGTTTCGCCGTGTCCATCAAGATGAACGTGCTGCTCTTCGCGCCAGCGCTGTTCTTCCTCTTGCTCCAGTCGTGCGGCGTGCTGCGCACGGCCTACTATCTGCTCATTTGCGCGACGATTCAGATCGTGCTCGCGTTCCCGTTCTTGCGCCACAACTGGGTCAACTACCTCTCCAAGGCCTTTGAGCTCAGCCGCGTGTTCACCTTCAAGTGGACAGTCAACTGGAAATTCCTGCCGGAAGAAATGTTCGTCTCCAAGACGCTCGCATTTGCGCTGCTCGTGAGCCACGTGCTCTTCCTCGTGCTTTTCCTCGACAAGTACTTCCGCATCATCGGCACGTTCCGCGCCGTGCTTGCGAAGCCGTTTGTGATGTACGAACCGTTTCCGATCCGCGCCGAGGTCGTCGTGACCTCGCTGTTTGTGATCAACTACGTCGGCATTGTGTTTGCGCGCACGCTCCACTACCAGTTCTACGTGTGGTTCTTCCCGACGCTTCCGTACATGCTCTGGAAGGCCAACGTACCGCTCATCTTCAAGATCAAGTCGTTTCTGCTCATCGAATTTGCCTTCAGCACGTTCCCAGCCACGCCGGCGTCCTCGCTGTTGTTGCAGCTCACCAATGTCTTCCTGCTTGTGTCGCTCTACTTTACGGACGACACGCACACGTACATCCCGTACCTCGACGCCGAGGCGCGCCAGAACCTCATCGAGTTTATCAACACCGAAGCGTTTGACGGCCCGCGACTGCTGGCCATGTACTATGGTAGCGTGACCGAGGACCTCGCCGAGGGCGCCTTTGTCGCGTCGATCGACGAGCGCGAAGTCGTGCTGACGCTGCCCAAAATGAAGCTCACGCTCGCTGTGGGCTTTGGCAGCAGCGCACCCGTGACAGCCGAGGGCTACGGCCGCCAGGTACTCCAAGGCATGGTCGACGAGGCCACCGAGGGCGTCGCCGCGGGCGAGACCATGGCCAAGCTCGTGAGCCGCGAGTGGTACAAAGACAAGGCAGAGAAGGAAGCCAACGAGGCCGCCGCACGCAAAGAGGCCGAGAAGGACAAGAACCTGCGCAAGCGCGGCAACGTCGGCGGCGCCGTGCCGTGAAGACGGGTAACTCCCGTGAAGCCATCTGAGGTACTTTGAAACCCTATAAAATCCGTAAAATGGTACTATCAGATACGTTTTCCTATCTCTTTCTTACTGTGGGAACGCATATATCGGCCTCCGCCAATCACCCGCACACCAAAAACACGAGGAGCTCCGGAGCTCGAGATCACCAGCAGCCCGTGATGACGGTCGCGCTCGCGTTCGAGACCGACGATGGCTCGCGCGCCATGCAGACGCGCGTCGAGATGGACGCGCAGGACGGCGTGCGCGCGGCCGACGCCGACTTTGCCGCGTTCTACGATCTCGAGCGCACGGCCGCACAGCTCCGCGCCGGCGGCTACGCCAACATCGCGCTCCAGTTCCCCGACTCGCTGCTGCGCGACGCGCCGCGCGTGCAGCGCGAGCTGCAGGGCCTCGTCGGCGCCGTGGAGCGCATCTTCGTGCTGGGCGACACGTCCTACGGCAGCTGCTGCGTCGACGAAGTCGCGGCCCAGCACCTGCGCGCCGACTGTGTCGTCCACTACGGGCGCTCGTGCCTCAGTGCGACGTCCCAAGTGCCCGTGATCTACGTGTTCGGCAACGCGCCTGTGGACGTCGCGCAGTGCGCCGACGCGCTGGGCCGCGCCGTCCAGCACAGCGACTGGCCCGTGACGCGCCGCGTGCTCGTGTTGTACGAGCCGAGCTACCACCACGCGAGCCGCGCGATCCACGGCGCGCTCGCGGCCGCGCTGCCCGAGCGCCGCGTGCTGCACGGTGACATGCGCACGCTCTTTGACCCGGCGAACGCCGAGCACCAGCGGCAGATCGCGGCTGAGACCGGGCGTGGCGACGCTAGCACGTCGGACGTGGTGGTGCTCGGCGGCCAGCAGATCCAGCTGGGCGAGGACGACCCGCGCGAGGTCTCGGGCGACGAGTACGCGATCGTTTACGTCGGCGCCGAGTCGCCCCACTTGACGAGCATCCTCATGCGCCACAGCGGCGTCGCATGCGTGTCGTTTGACCCGCAGACGGGCGAGACGCGCACCGAGGGCGCGGCCGTGAACCGCGCGCTCATGCGGCGCTTCTTTCTCGTGCAGCAAGCCCGCGAGGCCCAGATCATCGGCATCCTCATGGGCACGCTCGGGGTCTCCAAGTACCTCGACGTCGTCCACAGCCTCCAGCGGCTCATCAAACAGTACGTACGTGTGGGCTCTGTGCCACGGGCGTGAGCGATTGCTGACTCGCCATTGTGTATGGGCAGGAGCGGCCGCAAGTCGTACCTCTTTGTCGTGGGCAAAGTCAACGTGCCCAAGCTCGCCAACTACGCCGAGATTGACGCGTTCGTGTTGGTTGCGTGCCAGCAAAACTCGCTGATGGACTCGAAGGAGTACTTTAAGCCCATTGTCACGCCCTACGAGCTCCAGCTCGCGCTCTCGGACAGCGACGAGTGGAGCGGACAGCTCAAGACAGACTTCCGTGAGGTGCTTTCGCTGCTGGACGGCGCCGCGGAAAGCCTGGTCGAGAAACACGACGGCGACGTCGCCGATGGTGCCAGCGACGACGACGCAGACAAGCCCTTCTTCTCACTCGTGACGGGCACGTACAAGACGGCCGGCAGTAGTCGGCACACGGCCCACATGCAGCAGGAGGTCGGCGACGAGGACAGCGATCAGTCGACGGCTCTGCAGGTACGTGACGAGCGTGGCGAGCTCGTGCAGTACCGTAGCGAGGCCGCGGAGTTCCTCGCGACGC
Source organism: Pythium rishiriense (assembly GCA_023335895.1). NCBI lineage: Eukaryota > Oomycota > Peronosporomycetes > Pythiales > Pythiaceae > Pythium > Pythium rishiriense. The sequence goes on from JAADVT010000759.1 coordinate 11,675, forward strand.
GCGAGTACCGAGGGCTCGAGGCACGCATCGGCGAGACCCCGGCCCACGCCGCGGTCATGGGCACCACAGGCATTGCAAGGGGTTATACGCACGAGCAGTAGCAGAAAGAATAATAAATACATGCATTGATGCTCGCAACGTACTCTTGTGCGGGGACAAAAAGCCTACGCCCGGGAGGGGCAGGCGTCACGATATCAAAAGCTGTACTCGGAGCTACGCGTAATCTGCTCCGGATCGTCATCGAAGTCGCTCACGTGGTGGAGGTCATGACGAAAGTCGTTCAGGGATGAGCTGCTGCGCATGACGCGAGAGATCGGACGGCCACCGGGCTCCAGTGGCACGTCAAAGTCGGTTTGGATTTGGGCGCGCTGCATCGCGTCGTCGAGCTTGCTCGTGATCTCAGGGTCGTCTGAGGCCATCGAGGACAGGGAGATGCGAGGCGAGTCGCTGTCAAACTCGCTGTTATCGTGGAGCATGGCGATCGGTGAGTCTGTGGGCTGGTGTTGCGGTCGACCAGACGAGCAATCAACCGAGAGGCTGCTGTCGCTGGATTGTGCTCCTTTCATGTCCTCGCTTTCGCGTGGTGACGAGTCCAGGCGGTCCAAACGGTACTGCGGGATGGTATGGTCAATCGATTCGCAGCGTCTCGGTCTGAATGGGCTTTGCGGTGTGTGACCAGAGGGCATATACTTGTCGGGTGTCGAGATCATCACGAAATGCAACTCGCTCGCGGCACGGGTGCTCGGCGCAAACGTGGTGCGATGGCTTGGTCGGGCCTTGGTCTCGAACGGCGACTGCCACGTGACGCTCTTACTCTTCGCACGACGTGGCGGCAATGGGCTAGAGTAAGCACCTATGTCTGGCGTAGTAAGCGCAACGCTAGCTGGAGGTGAGCTTCGGCCAGCACCGCCTCCTTCGCATCGTTCGTGAACCAGTCTGCGGCATACCAATAGGAGATGGATGCCACACGCGATCACCACAGGTACCGACATGAACGTGAGACCGATGAGCAAGTCGTCAGACCTTGTCGAAGTTGGCGCAGAGAACGCCGTTTCGGTTGTTTTGAGGGCGGTGATTGCAGGTTTCGGGGCATACTCTGTTCGAAGTTGCCCGTTGGTGGCCGCGGCTGAGGGTGCTTGATCAAACAGCGATGCAGCCGACGTTGAGACACGTCTTGCGCTGTCAAGCAGCATCGCGAGGGCCAGATAGACGCTCTTCATCACTTCTCGCCTGAATTCTTCTCCTGTGAGCCTCAAATGACCAGTTTCAAGACTGAAGGCAAACACTCCAGCATACTAAATGCCATCGCCCCGGCATCTTATTTACCTTTTCAGCTCGCAACAGAGCAAATAAGGTAGGCATAGACAGACAAAGAGAGCGGAGGGTGTGAACCCCATGCTGCCGAGCCATTCTACTTGAAACGCAGATTTTCAAAATAAGACAGGCGCTCATCCATGAACTGGATGAGACCTTCCTTCTCATCGATCGTTGCCTTAAGTTTAAGTATCGTCGTTCTGCGAAACAACAGTATGTCGACCAACATAAGTCAAAATGAATCGGTTCTTCGCACAATAATGAAACTTACCGTAGCTGGGCGAGCTCGCTCGGAGAAGCCGTGTTATCAGGGCCCCCGGGGATGATCACCGAATTACCTCTCGCTCTGTCGGATGGCAATTCCATATCGGTCTCTGTTGTTGCATCGATGAGCTGAATCGATCAGAATACGAGTTAGCGCACGACTAATGGCCCAGTCATCGAGGTGAAAACATACCAGGCGTGGCTGCGTGCGCTGTCTCGGACTGGTAGGTTTTTGAAATAACCTCGTTGCAATGCCCACCGGCCAGACCTGTTCAACTTCTTCATCTTCTTCGACATCGGAAATAACTGAGATACGGCCTGACGAAGGCGTGGACTCGACTATTGAACCTAGTCGTCGCTCGCATGGCTTGGACAAAGGTGCGTCATCCTGTGCAATCGTCTGGGAAAACCACACGTCCAGGCTATTGAGGTGCTTTAAGACCAGTCGCTGAGCCTGCTCTTCAGCTGAGATTGCTGCGCTGTCGACTTTCGCAGTGATAATTGGTTCAGATGACTTGCTTATTTGCGCTTGCGCCACTGCCTCAGCGAGCTCTTGAAGATCCCTCACTTTTGTGGCAAGTTCACGAGACAGCATTTCGTTTCGTTCTTGCTCTACCTGCAACTGAGATTGTAGCTGACGTACATCGTCACTGATCTCCCCGCTATAGCCTGTCGAGCGAGTCGTACAACAATCGAGAGATGTTGATTGTACCTCTGATTCAGCAGCCCGCGCAGTGACTTCCTCCAGCTGATCCTGAAGCTCTTGAATTCGAACGTGCATGTCGCTCATCAGTCCGTTATACATGCCCTCCCAATCGACGCTGTCGCTGTCGCCACAGGCAGAGCGTAGGCTATTGTATCTGCTTTGAGTATCTTTGAGGGTTTCCTCGAGCCGTTCTATATCCTCAGTCGCCTTAGCAGCCCGGGCAGCATCAATGTGTTCTGCACGAGCCTCAATCGAGAGGACTTTTTCCTCCATAGCTTTGACGTGGGCTTCAGCCTGGAAGAGTCGAGACCGTTGGGTGACGTAAGTTTGAGCAAGCGTCTCGTACTTCTTCGACCATTCTTTGGTTTCGTGCATAGCAAGTTGCAACTCATGCTCTTGCTGTTCGAACGCGGCGTGATCAACAAGACGGTTAACCGTCATCTCAACGATGTCCTGGCTGAGTTGCACTTGAGTGACATCAGCCTCAGATTGAAAGAGCTGAGCACGTTGAGTAACGTATGTTTGGGCTAGCTTCGCGTACTTGTCTGACCACTCTTTGGCCTGGTGAGTTGCATCTTGTAACTCGCGCTGCAGTTGTTCGATGCGCGTTTTGGACTTATCATCAGTTTCAACTTGAAAAAGGTGAGTACGTTGAGTGACGTAGGTTTGAGCGAGCTTCTCGTATTTATCCGACCACTCTTCAATCTGATGCGTGGCAAGCTGCAATTGACACTCAAGTTGCTTGGACACGACGCCATCAACAAGATGCATTGCCGTCATTTCCACGATAGTCTGATTGAGTTGTGCAATAGCATCTCTGGACGCGACAATCTCGTCGCGCAGAGAGCAAACCTGCGCGTTGTGATTGGTCTCTTCGATTGTTCGATCGATTAGTAAAGCCGCAAACGCTTCTTCCCGCGCAGCTAGCTCGCTATGGGCTTTATTTTCAAAAGCACGGTGTTTCGCCAAGTCATCCTCCACTCTCGCCAGTAGCAAGCTTTGAGACCAGAATTCTGACGCGAGATTCGAGTATCGCTCTTCTGTACCTTCCAACGTCATCTGAATCTCGCGTCGCTCTTCATCTACAACTTCAAATCTGGCGACAGCTTCTCGTTGCATATCTGATGCGAAGACCCACATATCTTCCAATTCCGACACGCGAGTAGTCAATTCACCAATGACATCACAAAGCTTTTTTGCATTCGCAGACTCCAACTTCAACTCGCTCTGTGCCGACGCGTGACGCTCCTCAGCGGCTCGCACTTCGCTCTCTAGCTCCGACACACGTCGCACAGCCTCATCGTGGAGGACCTTCGATGCCGACAGCTCGCTCTCCAGACGCGCAGCCAGCTCCGAACGACTCGTCTCGGACGACACACTCAGCGCACTGTACTGCGACTCCAGCTCCGACGCACGGGCATGCGCCAACGTCAACTCGCTAGACACACGAGATAGCTCCTCCTCGGTCGCTGCCGCACGCAACCGCAGATCTGCACTCTCAGCAGACAAAGCCGACACTTGCTCCGCCAATGCCGTCTTCTCTGCGACCAGGTCCGACTCGCTCGCCCTCAGCATTCCCACTTGCTCGATCAAACGGGTCGCCTCCTCGCTTAGATGCGCCTTCTCCTCGCTCAGACGCGCCTTCTCCTCGATCACGACCGCTCGGTCTTGCTCCGACGCACGCCACTGCTCTGTCATGCTACACAACTGTACCTCCATCTCTTGTGCGCGCGAGGTCACCACCACCAACTCGCTCTGTGCCGACGCGTGACGCTCCTCAGCGGCTCGCACTTCGCTCTCTAGCTCCGACACACGTCGCACAGCCTCATCGTGGAGGACCTTCGATGCCGACAGCTCGCTCTCCA